>OX030959.1:7415231-7520231 GCA_943735955.1 Piscicola geometra | reverse complement strand
TATTTTTGCATGTTTCGTGGTTGCTTTGAAGTCTCTTTGATGTTATTCCAGTTTTAATCCACATATCGTTGTTGTTTCTTCGCATTTATTACGTTTATTCAGCTTTATATTTTTGATAAGACATCCATCATCTCTGTTATTATCCATCCATCCAACCATCCATCCATCCAACCATCCATCCATCCAGTCTCTACCGCTGTGGAGTTTCTCCCATTTATCCACTCAATCCCCTCAACGCAACACGCCTCTAGGCACCAACATGAATGCCAGTCAAAGGTCAAGCATCCATCCTTCTATTCATTTATATTTCCATTCATCAATCCATCCATCCACCCATCAATCCAATCATTCAGGATTTCCCGTTTTAATTATTTAATCCATTCATTTATCTTCAAATCGATGAATCAATTCAATTAATTGTTCGTTTGCTTTTTTTCAACAACCTCTATAATTCATAAACATAGGACAGACAAGAGGCAACAACACGGAAACAGGAGGAACACCCGGAAGAAGACAGCGCCAAACAACAAAGCACTCCAAGCTCCATCCAAAGTGAGACAAACAATAACAATAACAACAACAACAACAACATCATTAGCATCACATTCATCTTGTGGTCTTGGAGCACTTTGACCACTGGAAGCCACTTGTCGCATACTACCATTCCATGCACCAGACATGCACCAGACATGCATCAGACATGCATCAGACATGCACCAGACATGCATCAGACATGCATCAGACATGCACCAGACATGCATCAGACATGCATCAGACATGCACAACCCATGCACAACCACATGCACAAACCCATGCATTTCTCAATTGCTTAAAAATGACTTCTGTGCATGCATTCTTAAAATCAATCAATCAATCAACAAAATATATTTCACAAAATTTGCGCATGTCTTTCAAGTTTCCTAAACCACGTGACACACACACACCACGTGACACACACACCACGTGACACACACACACCACGTGACAGAAGGAAGAAGAAGAAGGCAAGGAGACGGAGGAGTCGAGTGATTGGGATGTGACGTCAGAGTCTGAGAGCCCGGAAGAGGATGAGGGGCAGGGGCAGGGCGTGGGGAAGGGCATGGAGGGGGTGATGGAAGGAAGATTGGAGAGCAGTAAAAGCAAGGGTCAGATTGTAGGAAGAGAAGGGGTTGAAAGGGTCACACGTGGTGGTGATGATGATGATGGTGACGTCATGAGAATGGGGTTGACCCTGAGGCAGGATAGTTGGGGAAAGATGGATAGAAAGAAGGATAAAAGGATGGATGGAAGGATGGATGGAAGGATGAATGGAAGGATGGATGGAAGGATGGAGGAGGAGTTGGGAAGCATCAAGAGGGACATCTACATGGGAGTCATGATGAAGCTGCAGGCCATGGGAGTGGAGGTATGCATGATTGGATAAATGGATGCAAGGATGCATGGATGGATAAACGGATGGATGGATGGATGGAAGGATGAACGGATGGATGGATGGATGAATTGATGGATGGATGAATGAGGATGTGAAGAATGAATGGATAGATGGATGAATGGATGGATGGATAGATGGATGGATGGATAGATGGATAAATAGATGGATGAATGGATGGATGAATGGATAAATGGATTATTGAAAACTACACCACGACGATACATAGGAGGGCACTCCAGTGGACTCAGGCACTTTCAACAACGCTTCGAAACTCATGAAGCAAGAAAGGACTGTTCTGTGCGAGGTGCTGTGGTCTTGTGTGCTTTGGTGTGGTGTGGTGGGATGCTTTAGGGTGAATAAGAGTGCTTTAGTGTAGTCGGACATGGTGATTCAATTTCGTCACCACCTTCCCATCACAACCACCAGAAACTGCACCAGTTCACTGAAATAAGACGGCGATTTAGTGACTTGTGTGATGAAGAGTTGCTGAAGAGAAAAGAAGCCCCAAGGTTTGAGTATGGGCATTCATTGGTGGAGTGATGGCGTGTTGGAGTGCAAGGGTGTCAAGGGTGGGATAAATACAATGGAGGGTTTTTGTGGAAGGATGTGGTCATAGGTGGAATTCGTCGTTGATGAAATTGTCATCGTGGTGGTTTCAAACGGACAAATCTTTGTCAGGGGCAAGTCCTTCAAGGCGTCGAGCAGTGAAAATGAGGAGGAAGAGGAAAGGAGGGGCAGAAGAAGGGGTTTTGATGATGATACCTTGACTCTTACCAAAGGAGGCTCTGAAGACACTTTGCTGGAAAAAATAAGGTGGTTCAGTTTCTATTTCAGTCCTCCTCCCTCTAATTACTTTCCACCCTTCATTCATCATCCACATCCCTTCTCTCAACCATCCGCCATTAAACTGTCATTCCTCACCCATCAATCACCTATCTATAATTTCCCCACCTCCACCAATACCCAACCACCTACCTACCCACTTTCCATCTCACATCCTCCACCACTAACCTTCCATCTCACCACCGCTGCTGCCATGCAGTGACTTGACAGACGATGGCAGCGACACTTTACTGAACCAGTGGATGCGAAAGGCAAAGGAAGATGTGGCCAGTGATCTTGATAGTGATACTGAATGATTGAAGCCTTAGACGCGATGATTGACTAGTATATTTGAAATTTGTGAATTAACTTCTATTTTATTTGTCGTTTAGTATGTTTTTTGTTGTCGTGTGAATCTTATAGGAAAGAGTGTAGCAGATTTTAATAACTTGGTTGAATTTTAATTGGATTTTTATTTTAAATAGTTTACTTTTCTGTCGGGGTGCAACTTATAGCGTATCAGACGCGGGTTTTTCAAGATAAATATTCTCCAGTCACTTCAAAAGGGATTCAGATGCAATTTTTTATGCCAAGTGATTGCCTTTTGGCGTGGTTTTTAAATTGGGTCAAATGCAAATAATAACATAAATTAAAAATTAAAACGTATAAGTAAAAACTTTATTAACTTTTATAAAATCCAAAATTTAGAATTCAGATCTTCGGACATTTCTTAAAATACCCCTAGTCTTTGACGTAGCGACCCTTCTCCGGGTTTGACCTCTACTGACCCTATTTAAATTTGACCTTGAACCTATTCGACCCTTTTGAGCTCCTTGTCTCAAGCCCACCAAACTCACGGCGTCCAAAGGCTTCCTCCTCCGGCACATGTCGGGAGAACTGCAGACGGACCTGGCGCCATTCCGAACGCAGTTTCGAAGGCCACTCTTGACGCAATTCCTGATCATATTACTCAAAGTCGTCTTGCATTCGGGTTCATTCCCGTTTCTTTTATCGCTCAGGACGTCATTCAGCGACAGTTTGAAGTCCGCGTCGTCGATTATGATGACGTCAGCATCGTCGAACAAGTCGAGCAGAGATTGACTGTCGAGACCGAAGTTTCGGTCGTTGTTTCGGTCGAGGTTTCGGTCGAGGTTTCGGTCACAAGCGTAAGGAGGCGCCGGTGGAGCGTAGTCATCGTAGCAGTGGTCATCAAGGCTCGCTTCCAAGTACCTGGCGTAGAGACCACTGGCATCCGAGTGGGTGGGTCTGAGCGGGGTTCGGTGTCTTTCGAAGGGCCGTCCTCTGCCCACCCCTCTGGGAGAGTTCAGTCTCCGAACCTTGGCGTCAATGCTCTGCATTTCTCTCTCCAAAAACATCTTCCGCTCGACCAGAGAAGAAAACGACACAGGATTTTTTTGCACAAATGACTTTTTTACAAGTGAATTATTTTCACTTCTTTCTTCATCTTCTCCATTTTCATCCTCATCTTCTTCTTCCTCTTCTTCCTCTTCTTCTTCTTCATTATTTTCATCTTTTATTTCTTCCATATTTACGGAAGTATTCGATGGAAAATTTGATTTTGTCTTTTCTTTGATCACCTCAAATAAATTTCCAATGATTTTATCTGTTTTTTTATTATTATTTTTTATTGTTATTAAAATTTCCGTTTCTTCTTTATCGATGGGCTTTTCATCATTTTTGCTATCTTCCTCACTTTTTCCACTGCATTCATTAGTATCATTTTCTTTTTCTTCATTATCATCATCATGTTCCTCATCCTTTTTGTATATTTTTTTTCTATTTTTATGCCTTCCATAATCATCACCATCACTCCCATTGTTACCACTTTCATCATGATCATCATAATCCTCATCATCCTGGTCTTCATCATCGTCGTCTTTTGAAGTCGCATGCCCGTGAATCTCATTTAAATCTTTTTTATTCATTATTTCTTTCCTCTTCCCCCCATCTCTTCCAACTTTTGCAGCTTTCTTTCTTCTTTTCTCAGCTTCCGACTCCATCATCAACACCTCAGTTTGCGTTGAAGCCCCTTTCAACTCCAAACTAAAAATCTTTTTCGCCAGTTTTTTTTCGATCTTCTCGATATTTCGTCGAGTCATTTTCTGCTCCAGTTTTTTCAGCGCCACAATCTTTCTCTCCAGCTTCTTTTCTTCTTTTTCCAATCTCCTTCCCAAGTCTTTTCCATCCTCCAGTTTCTGTCTTTCTTCTCTACTCCTCGTCTCGCTGATATTATTATCGTTCGTGTCGCTAGTCATCTTGGAACTTCTGTTTTTGGAATTTGGCCTGCTTGCTTCATTCTCAAAGTCAACAAGCTTTGACACGTACCCTTTTAAAGATTTCGATTTTAATAAAATCGACTTTTTAGATAAATTATCGGAAACCCTGTTTTTTCCAAAAGAATTAAACTTCTGTAGTTTATGAAAGGTCGGTGATGAAGAAAGAAAAGACGAAAAAGAGTTTTTAGATTTTGTATGAACCTTTCTTGAGTGGGGAGTTTGTCCTTTCATCAACATCGACCTTGCCTTCTTCCACCTCCGTAAAGTTTCAAAGAACTTTTGTATTTTTATTTCTCTTTCAGCGTCTCTCTTTTTCAATGCTTTTTCATCTGAAAAACGCTCACCTTTCACGTGATCATGAACACCATAACCGCCATCACTTTCATCACCATCTTTCATTATCATTGATAGAATTTCTTTTAGAAAAACTGCCTGTGGATCGCTGGCTTCCAAATCTTCCATTCCCAACCCATCCATTCTCAATCCATCCAAATCTCTCTTCAACCTTTCCAGTGTCATCCTGGCGTATCTCCCTTCTTCCGCTTTCCTCCAACCGCAACTTTCCACATCTCCCCTCTCAGTTTCCAGACTCTCCAGGCCAGTTCCCCTCAAGTCCACCGATAACTCCTCAATGCTCGGAAACTTTGGATTCCTCGGCAAAATAAAGTGGGATTGAATCGATGGAGTTATTGGTTCGGAGTGGGTTGTCGACTGTGAAGGATAGGTCGACTTTTTTCCTGCTAGATCCTTTTCGACTCTGTGTTCGAATTGCCGTTTTTTAATTTGTTCGAGCAAACGTCGTGTTTTTCGTATTTCTTCTTCTATTCTTTTTCTATCAAAATCGTCGTCGATAGAATTGAAAAATTTGAGTTCTTCAAAATGTTCTTTCTTCCCCAAACTAGCTAAAAAAGAATCTGTCAAATCTTTTCCGTACATCCCTTGTTTGCTTGCAGCTGAGTATAGTTTCCGGCTCTTTGTGGGCTTTTCTTTTTCGTGAGATAATCCCAAAGTATTTCCTTGTGAAGAAAATTGAAAATTAGGGTTTTTCAAAAAAAACGATAATGTGTCTGCAGGGTGAATTTGGTCATTTTTTACCATCGCGTGTGCTCCTCCTTGCACGTCTCTACCAAGCTCTTTATGCAAGCGAGAGTTTTCGTATGTCTGATGTGGCATGTGGGGGTAGAGAGGCTTTGAGGGCATCATCTCTGCTTGCATTTCATGAACCTTGAAAACTTTCTCAGAGTCTTTTGCTTCTCTTCCTTGCTCAACGTCACCGCAACTCACATACGTGCTTGTCTCTACCTCGTTATTTGTTCCATTCAAAACTCTCATATCTGTTATCCCATTTTCGATTCCTTCAGTATTCCACTTTTCATCAGATGACATGCCGTTTTTTCTGCTCGGGTTTGATATATTCTTCATCTTCTGTTCCAATCTCATTTTACCTTCACCGCCGGCTCCACTAATCGCATCTTCAACTTCTTTCTTTGCACCACCCTCTTTCTGACCATCTCCCTTCGATGACGCTAAGTATTCATGATTTTTTACTTCTTGATTTTCTCCTTCTAAAAAACTCTTCTTCCCTTCACCATCAGTTTGTACATCTTTATAAGTTACAGACTTCTTCGATGCAGGCCTATTGTCTTCAGCAGTTTGTGATGATTTTTTATTTTTCTCACTAGACGTCACTTCAATCAGAAATTTTTTCGATGCTTTTTTACTCCTGAAACTTGCTCTATCATATGGCAGGCACTTCTCCATGCATACAAAACGCTTCCAAAGGGACTTTTTTCGTTCCTTTCTCCACTTTTCTTTATTTCTTTTCTTTTCTTCCTCATCTTCTTCTTCATCTTCTTCTTCATTCTCTTTATCTTCTCCTTCTCCTCTTTCTCCAATTTTCTTTTTTGATTTTAGAGGTCGCTTTGATTCTCCAATGGTGCTTGCTTCAGAGAAAGATTCTTTGGGATGGTCGTTCGAGCATCTGCTGCTGCTTCTGCTGCTTCTGCTGCCTTCTGACAATGTTTCAATATTTTTGTTTATTTCATCTTTTATTTTTTGTGTGTTTTTCAACTTTTTATTTTTATTTTTCCCATTTTCAAAATTCGTCTCCCATTCTTTTTCTATTTCATCAAAACCCCCTTCCATCAATCCTTTTTCCAGCATCTTTATCATCTTCAACAAATGAGCTTTATTATTTTTGCCCTCTTCAAATCCATCTTCCTCCTCTTCTAAGCTCTCAAACCCTCCTCCTTTTCCAACTCCTAGTCTTCTCGTGCCTCTCTCTTTTCCAGAGTTTTCCGTGACTTTTAAACTAACTCTTTTAGCTCCATTACTTTTAGTTTTGCTACTATGTTCTTTGCTGTGTTCTTTACTGTGTTCTTTACTGTGTTCTTTACTGTGTTCTTTACTGTGTTCTTTACTGTGTTCTTTACTGTGTTCTTTACTGTGTTCTTTACTGTGTTCTTTACTGTGTTTACTGATTTCTTTACTATGCTCTTTACTGTGTTCTTTACTGTGTTCTTTACTGTGTTCTTTACTACGACCCTTGCTATGACCTTTACTGTGACCTTTGCTGTGGTCTTTTCTGTGTTTTCGAGAGCTAGTCTCATGTCCATGACTCACACCTAGAGAAGCTCCTCCACGCCCTTCATCATTCATCGAGTTATCTCCACCTTTGGGGGTTCCATCTAAGCCCTGACCTCCCCCTCCATTTGCCCCTTTACTCGCTGCCATCTTTTCTTTTTCATAGCAGTCCTTCAGCGCATACAACCTATCCATGCAGTGCTTATAGTGGTCCACGTCGATTGGGACGCAACAACAGCCACACTCGGTAGCGACTGGACAGTAACAATCTTGCCTGAACGAGTCGACCATAGCAGCGGTGGTCGTATCACCGCCACAACAACTCTCGCAACAGCACCAAGCGGCATCTTCAACGCACACGTAATCACCGCACGGGTTGACGCATTGCACCAACGGCGTCACTCCCCTCCCACCAGGATTGGTGCATGGAGAACAGGGGCTTGAGCACGGGTCGTAGTTGCACACGCAGGGGGTTTGCAGTGTCTGTTTGTGCACCTCCTTGCAAGGACGACCACATTTGTCGATGTTGAGGTAGATCGAAGGGTTGAAAACCTGAGGGGGAGGAGGGGGACATTTTTTGCTCGATGTGCTGGTACAGGTGGTCTCCGTTTTGCAGCATTGACAACTTTTGTTTATTTTGTTTGTTATGCTTTTTTTGGTTGAGTGGGGAGTTTGGGTTTGACTGAAAGGGGCTTGTTGCTGACTCAGAGGTAGCGGGTTGGAGAATTGATGGGTGAATTGGATAGATGGTGCTTGTGAGTTTTGTTGGTAGGGAATGGGTGTCTGAAAGGATCCGAGGGGTGTTTGGAATGGCATTATGGAAGGCGAAATTGGTGTAAGTGGAGAGGTTGGCGCTATTGTTGGTGAGGAGGGAGAAGATGGGGCGTTGATGGATGCTAATGGCATCAATGATGATGGAGGGTGGTATGAAGGGGAGGAAGGCGGTTTTGAATGGTTATTTCTACTAAATTTAGATTCTGGTTGGGGTGGTGGTGGTGGTGGTGGAGATGATGGTAGTGGTGGTGGCTGCTGAATGGTGGTTTTGCTAGGTTGGTTAATAGTCGTGGTTTTGCTAGGCTGGTGATTTGATGTGGAAGATTTACTAGGTGGCTGTTGTGTTTTTGTTGAGGGTTGTGATGGTAGTGGTGCTCCTGTTGTTGTTGCAGGCACTGCTTCTGTTGTTTGAGTTGTGATTTGAAACGACGTTGATGGAGGGGGTTTAGTTGAACTGGTTGTTGCTGTTATTCCTGTTGTTGTTGTTGTCATTGTTGGATAAGGTAACTGTTTTTTTGGCGTCTGGCGTTTTGGTGATACGTATGTTGAGCTTGAATCGGAACAACAACAACAACAATTATAACGACAACATGCATTAGGACAACGGTAACAACTTTCATCGCAACAGCAACACTCAGTCTTACAACAGCGGTTTGGGCAGCAACAGCAATCATTGCCATAACCACAACAACCATTATAACAACAGCAACAACAATCTTCGCACGATGAACTTTTCTTTTTTTTATTTTTCTTTTTTCGTGCTTTCTTCACACTTTTTGTACCGTAATCTTCGTAATCTTCGTAATACGAGGTTGACAGTTTTTTGCTTTTTGATGTGCGTTTGGTGCTGGTTGCTGGGGGCCCGAAGCTTGAGGAAGGAACGAGAGTGGGGTCTGAAATTTGAGAAGTTGGAGGGGGAGATGGTGGTGGAGGTTGGGACAGAGAAGAAGGACGAGGAGGTTGGGAAAGAGAAGAAGGAGGTGGAGGTTGGGAAAGAGAAGAAGGTGGAGGAGGAGGAAATGGAGGAGGAAAAGGTGGAGGAAAAGGGGGATGAGGAGCTTGTTTAGGGGGGCATGGTAAAGAACAAACTGGTCCACATAATGGTGCGCATGCCGGTTCGCACTCCACGTCACACCCGCCACCGCACTGCGCAGCGGGATGAGAACTAAAACCCCTTCTGACATCGCAACCTTCAGCTTTCACTGTAGAAACGGGAAAATTTTGGGCACAACTCATTGCTGTGTTTTGACAGCTTTTCGAAATAGGTTTGTAAGGGTAGCAGGCGTTTTGACAAAAGTTTTTATGAGAAGCTGGATAACAGTTTTGTGAATTTGGGTGTTTGGTGCCAAATCTATTATTTGTTTCACAAAAACCTTTCAATGTATTGGATCTTTTTTGGTCATTTTCAGATAAATTTTGTAAATTCCTGAGAGGATTCGTGTTTCTCTCGGCGAAATATTTCACTCCGATGATTTTTTCTTCTTTTTCGATTTTCATCTGGCAATTGTTGTTTCGTTCGCTGACGTTGTCATAGTGTTGGTGGGAGTTTTGTGAGTGGTGGTAGTTGGACTGACTGTTAACTAGATGCTGGTAATTGGGTTTACTTGAAGGATAGTTGGCGTTTTTCGAATGATAATTTGGAAAATCTGGTGAGTATGGACGAGAAGACTTTTGGTTGAACTTTTTTTTCCAATCACTTCTACAAGGTTCCATTACATACTCCTCTTTTGAACTACTGTAAGCTTGCTTTCCATGAAGAATAACGTTTCTGTGGTAACGGCTGTTGCTGTAACAACGGTTGTTACTACAGCTACGTTCGTCACTGTAGCAACGGCTGCTTAGATTATTCTCAATAAGTTGACTAACATCGAGACTGTTTTCAACTAAACTCTCGGTCGTTGAATAACTCTTAAAACTTGGGAACGAGTCGTTGTAAGTGGCTGTTTTGTGGTCATCCAAGTAGCATTGTCGTTGATGGTAGTGGTTGTTGTAGGAGTGATAGTGGTTGTTGTTGTTGTTGGGATGTTTTTTGTTGCTGAGGGCACGATCTTTGCCATAGAGACGGTCGCTAAGCACGAGTCCAGAACAATCGCTGTCGCAAAGGCTGCTCACCATCAAGCGACTCTCCCTGCTGCCTGGTTCATCTTCAAGGTGCTGCGGAGGGGAGAGACTGTCCTGGGTGCTCTTTCGCTCTTTCTTGTTGTCGCTGTCGGTGTTGTCGGTGTTGTCCGTAATGTCACTCATGCAACTGTTGCTGGCACAACTCGTGTTTGAAGTGTTGCTTTTCACGCTTGTTTTGCTACTGTTAATGTTGCTGTTGTTGAATTTTTTACTGTTGTGTTTGTTTTTTTTTTGTTTGGTAATGTTGTATTTGTCACTTGTGTTTCTTTGTTTGCTACTATTGTTATTACTTTTGCTTTTGTTGCTTTTCATAGTTTTGTTGGAACTGTTGTTGTTGTTTTTATGGTTGTTGCTGCATTTGTACTTGTTTTTGTTACATTCATTGTTATTGAAGCACAAACTATGAGTTATGTAGTCTTCCAGAGCACATTTCCAGCACTTCCTTCCACTCACTACACCACCATCCCACTTCCGAATCCCCTCACATGGATCTGTCTCTGGTTTATCAGTTATGTAGCTTATTTTCACTTTTTCTAATTTATTCAAAAAGTCCATGCTTTTATCTTTCTTTTTCTATTCTTAGCAGGAAGATGGTTCAATCTTCGATTTTCTGATAACCAATCTTTAGATTACCGAGTTTTAATGATTTTGTCGATTTATTGTTTTGCTGTCAATCATTTTACTTTTTAATAGTGTTTCTATTCATTAAATATTTATAATTGAAATCTATTTATTGTTTTTATAAAATTCTTTGGACTTTTTTGTGTTTGCTTTTTCACTGAATTTTTATCGTCGAAAGCGCTTCATTAGGATTGATTTGAGTGTGGTTATTCTTATTATTACTGTTACTTTTGTAATTATTGTTTCTGCTGTTAGCGATATTTTATTTTGAAAGGATCTTATTGTACAGCTTTTGGAACTTTTGGTTTGTTGTTGATGTTTACCTATTTTGGTGGTGATGTCAACGATTTTAAATGCTTAAAAGTTAAAAATGATTTTTAAAAAGATTAATGAGAGGCGTCTTTTTTTGCAGTCTCATTTCTGTATTTTTGGAAGTTAACAGAAGCAGTAGAGACCGACCGAAACAGTTATTTTTATTTCGGCCGAAACTGAAATTAGACCGAAATTAAAATCTCATTTTCGGCCGAAACCGAAATTTAGCCGAAATTGAATATCAATTTTCGGCCGAAACCGAAATTAAACCAAAATTGTAATCAGATTTTCGGCCGAAACCGAAGCCGAAACCAAAATTTTTCTTAATTTTTATTAAAAATGAAAAAATAGCATTTAACGATGGCAATGCCAGTTAAACGAGTAAATCCAAATAAGCGTATATTTTAAGCCATAAAAGATAAGTTTTTCAACAACAAAAATGATCTACATAAGTAATTGTTTATTAAAATAAAAAAATAGTATTGAACGATGAAAATTTCTGTTTAATAATTAAATCCAAACAATCGAGTAAGCCAGAAATAAAAGTTTTTCAATATTTTCACCAAGAAGGTTGCTGCGACGATCTGCGTAGGTTTGCCTTACAGAACTAAATAGTTGCTCACAATTTATTTTTGAATTTATTAATCGAAGCCAAATCTCATTCTTTCGACATATATTTCGTGTTTTTCAAAAAATGGATATCTAGAATTCCACATGCTTGTATATCTTATTCGAACAATTAGTCTTATGTCACCCATAAATCAATTAACGACGATAACTAATGGATATCTAACGGAGATGAGAATCGAACCCAAACTTAATGGTTCGAGTTTGTTTGAGGATATACAGATAATTACTTTTGAAAATAACATTTTTTTAAAAAAATGTTTAAAAAAATGGAATTTTCTTTAAAAAAGTTTGTTAAATATCATTATTAAACGTATCCCAAATTAACTTAAATTTCAAATACATGGTTGTTGTTTCAGATGCTTGTATATGTTATTTGAATAATTAGTCTGATGACACCCATAAATCAATCAACCACGATAACTAATGGATATCTAATCGAACCCGAACTTAATAGTTCGATTGAAGATACAGATACATCAAATGAACTACATAAATTTTTTTTAAATCGGTTTTTCGGTAAATATGAGACCCATTTTGGCCGAAATCGAAATTAGGCCGAAATTAAAAAATAATTTTCGACCGAAACCGAAAAATTGCCGAAACTAAGAAAATTGACAATTTCGGCGCCGAAACCGAAACCGAACCGAATTTCGACCAGTCTCTAAGAAGCATAATTTAACGGAAGTTAATTAGTCCGTTAATAAATTGTGTAGTTAACTTAAAAGCTAAATCGTTTAAAAGATTGTTAACTTCGGTGTATACATATTAGAGGTCGGACCGGGTACCCGATCTGACCGGGTACCCGCGGGACTCCCACGGGAACGGGAATGAAAATAAATTTCGGGACGGGAAAAGTCGGGAACCGGGAATAGGTTTTCGGGACGGGAACGGGAACGGGAATCAACTTTTAAATCGGGAACGGGAAAAGACGGGAACGGAAATCAACTTTTAAATCAAAAACGGGAAAAACGGGATTAAAAGTTATTGGGATTGGATTCTTTAACAATGATTTTTCAGCAAACTTCTAAGTATGGAAATCTTTATTTCATCGATACTCCGTACTTGAAATAAGTATTAAATGCAATAGAAATGTATAACGAAGCCACCATTGCCAATGTCGAAATCTCCAACACTACATTTGAAGTTGTTATGGTGAGTCCAAAGATTAGGGAGATTAGCACACATGGGTGATGATGAAAACCTTTCAGATGAAATCGAAATGATTGCTCAGTTGATCATTTCGACAAAAGAAAAGATGCCATTGATCTTATTCATATGACAGCATGTCTGTTGCATCCCCAGTATGAAAAAATAATTTTAAAAAAGTTAGGGATAGAAAAGAAATAAATACCAAGACTTTCATTAGAGAAAATTTAATTATATTTTGTAGAGCCAGACCAAGCTGCAGTGCCGTTGAGAAAAAAAACAAATGATGGTTATTTAGACTTATTATGTTTGTTTTTATCACGTAAAAATTAGAATAAAATTATTATACTATCAAATTATACGAATGATTTTATATTTGCAGTTGTGGAGAATAAGAATGTTTTCAAAAAACATATTACTAACATTATTGAAAAATTAATAATAATGAACGAAGAAAAAAATTCAGAAGAGGATGAATTGTACAAATATTCACTATTACGTCTCTAAAAAATTGAAGATTATAAAGATGTTTTATTTTATTGGAGTAAAATGAGCAATTTTAAAACACTACAAAAAGTAGCCAAAATTTTGTTTAATATATCTGCAAGTTATATTCCCTGTGAACGGAAGTTTTCAATATGTGGTCATTTAACTTCAGACCCAAAATCATCTCATTTGAAAGCTGAAAATCTTAACCGTTTAACCCGTGTGAAAAGCAATAAAGACTTGATTGAATTACTCAAAAACAATGACTAACTTCAATACTTTCATTTCAATAAATATTTGAAATTTAAATCGTGTTTTTTTTTTATTAAAAGAAATATTCTTTGACTTTCAAATAATAAATTTTAAGAAATGTTAGAACTAGCAAGTTTGGGACCAGTGAAAACGGCAGCGAAAAGGAATAAAAAAACAAAAAAGTTTCGGGCACGGGTCGGGACCGGGAATCGAGTTGCGGGAACGGGACGGGACAGGAAAACAAATTTCGGGAACGGGACGGGACGGGAATCAAAATTCTGATGTCCCATCGGGAACGGGACGGGACGGAAAAACAAATTTCGGAAACGGGACGGGACCGGGAATGAAAAATCGTCTATGTCCGACCTCTAATACATATGTATGTGTTTTAACCCAAAAGTTCATATATATACATACACATACATACACATATACATACATATGCATATACAAAGACTCATATATACATATACATACATACATATACATATACAAAGACTCATATATACATACACATACATACATATACATATACAAAGACTCATATAAAGGCACGCACACACCATGCACTGGTCCATTCAGTGTGTCTTGTCAGGAAGCCTGGAAGCGCTACAGCCAGAAAGTGCTCCTACTAACAAGAATAACAGAAAATAATAAAAACAACAATAATATAAATAATAATAATACGAACAATAACAACTAAACTAAAAGATAAACTAAACACTGACAATAAAAAAGACGACGACATCAACGAAGCCGACTACAGAGCTAGACCATTATCAGACAACATCGCACCAACAAGGACTTAACTCTGAAGGATTTATTTGGCATCATCATCAGCACCAACCCCATCATCACCATCATCATCAACATCATCATCGGCATCAAAACACCTGCATTGGTCTCTATCTTGCACCATCAAGGTTTGTTCTGAATGGATGGATGGATGGATGGATGGATGGATGGAAGGATTGATGGATGGATGGGTGGATGGATGGATGAATGGATTGATGGATGGATGAATGGATGGATGGGTGCGTGGATTCCAGAAGGGCTTGGCTTGGGGCTGTGTGCAATAAACCATTAGTCACGCTTGAGCCACAATAGCCACTTTTTTAGTTGAAACCACACAAGTTCACTGCAGCGTTCTTGCATGTGTTGTTAACTGAGGATATGTATAGTTAAGGATGTTGAGTTTTGAATGTGGTATATTGAGATACAGCCTTTTCTTTGTCCAGACAATCTCTCATGTTTTCTCACCTTCCGATCCAACTACTTATATCTTACTAATTATTCCATCTACTCATTGAATCTCTTTCTGTGTCAATCTGTGTGTGTGTTTGTACGTGCGAGTGTTCTTGTGTGTGTGTGTGTGTGTGTGTGTGTGTGTGTGTGTGTGTGTGTGTGTGTGTGTGTGTGTGTGTGTGTGTGTGTGTGTGTGTGTGTGTGTGTGTGTGTGTGTGTGTGTGTGTGTGTGTGTGTGTGTGTGTGTGTGTGTGTGTGTGTGTGTGTGTGTGTGTGTGTGTGTGTGTGCTTTGAATAGCTCCAACGGAAAGCAAAATTTAAAAATGTTAGATGTGACGATGGCATATTGGAGGGGTGATTTTGACATAAAAAATAGTAAAGAGCTGCAAAGACTTAAAAGACCATCGAGAGAGACAGAGAACGGACCGGTGTGAATCGGTGAAATTCGTTAAAGATGCTGAGTAGGATGAGAATTCATTTTGCACTCTAGTATGTTTTGCTTGTATGATTGTGCGTTGTATGCATGAAAAACTTTTGGCGAATAGTTTTTGTTTTCTTGTATTTTTATACAAAGCATGTTTTAGATTTTGTGCATTTTTTCTATTTATATATTGAATATTTGTTTTTTTCTATTGCATTTTTGTATTTTATGTTTTTTCTATTGCATTTTTGTATTTTATGTTTTTTCTATTGCATTTTTGTATTTTATGTTTTTTCTATTGTATTTAAGTTTGTATTTTATGTTTTTTCTATTGTATTTAAGTTTGTATTTTATGTTTTTTCTATTGTATTTAAGTTTGTATTTTCTGAGTTGTATGACACATGTGTGTGCTATATGGCATCTCGCAGCATGTTCTTCTTCATCTCACGACTAACTCGCCCGCCCATTCAATCGATTTCCTTAAATAATACGATATCAACTCATCGATCCGTACCACACGTGCGTGCGTCAGGCTGTGTGTGCGTGTCTTAGTTTAAATATGTGTGTGTGTGTATCTTTAAACATATGTGTTTATATATGTCTATTTTTGTGTGTATTTGTTTTTTGTGCTCGTATTTATGCTCTTATATGAAAACGTTTGTGTGTGTTGATAGGTTGTGTGCATGTGTATCTTCTGCAACCCGTATGCCGATGAGCCTGTGCAATTTAAACATTATAATAAATTATAAGTTTTTTAAAATTCTATCTTTAGCTTCAAATTTATTCTAAAATTTAGCTCTAAATGAAATTTTTTAAAGAATCTAACCCTAAATTTTTGAACGGGACCAATTGGTCTTCAGACTGGATGGGGGCACACGGACCGGGGCATATATATGTGGCTCAGGTCGATACTCAAGCGAAAAAGACAGATGTTTGGAAATCATTATTGCCTGATCATCATTATCATCGCCGTCATCATCATCTTCATCGTCATTTCTTTGAAGTATTCTATCCTAATCGTTATAAACAAGTACAACAGCAATTACATAGATGATCATTCACGCACACTAGACGCATCCATTTAGCTCTTCAATTCATTACGAACCCTGTATTGATTCCCCATTTCTATTCTTTCACCTATACACTTTCCCTTCCTCGACTCTCTCGTCCCAAAGTTTTCGAATATAAGTTTCAGAAATAAGTGGATCTAAAAACATGTTGTAGTAATAGGCCACTGTACTGCTGCTATTAATAGTTGCTAACACCACCACCTTTATCATCACCATCTTTTCAATAATTAGAAACGGCATCAACGATATCAGCATCATTATCATCATCAGCATCATCATCATCACTCCACCTTACAGATTGATCAATCACTGAGTCATGTTTATTGATCGCCTCTATGTAAGCACGCTTCTTCTAATTATATGCACTGACCCTCCCTCCAATCATTCCACCACACGCCTCCAAGCCGTGTTTCCAGCACAGCTACTATAAAGGTCCCGTCTCCACCGCACTACAATAATCTCCCATCTGTTCCGTTCAAACTACGTTCTTCCATGGTGACCTGCCAACGAGTGCCAGCCATCGATGCTCGCATGTGCATCGTTGCACGGAAATGATTCAGTTGACCTGCTTTCATGGAATTCACTTCCAATCGACGAGGCCCCTAGTTCAGACTGTAATCAAGAGCGCAGCGCAAGGAAACTAGAAAGTTCAAGCACAACAATTTTTGAGATAATTCACTGGGTTCAATCTGAATTTTCAGGTTCTTGTTCAATAAGTGGCTGGATTACTTGCCTAATGACGTCGGCATGGGATCCAGTCTTCCTGAGAAGGAAATACACAAATATGCTACTTAAAGAAGTGTTCTTCCATACAGCTGCAAACTCCAGAAGACTTGTTCACTCATCAAGAACTCAGCATTTATTCGCTCTTCCACGACGATTCTACTGAAGAAATCACATTGGCCTAAATAAATTTACAGTCTTTCAGCTGTTCGCAACTTTTATTTTATTTTAAATGTTTTTCTCCACGTTGAAGTTATTTGTACTGTGTGATCATTCATTCACTTGTTATTTTCACAACTCAGGTTTCTTGAAGCTTAAAATTGATGTTTTTGACTTCTTTAATTAACTTGCATTGAATTATTGCATTGTATTGTATTGTATTGCTTTGCATTGTATTTTATTTCATTATATTGTATTTTATTGCATTTTATTGCATTTTTCTTCTTCTTCATTTTCTCTTCCTCTTTTAATTTTTCCTTTCTTCTCCTAGAACAATCGATGCATGGCACTCTTTATTGACTGATCGATAGACTTGTAGCTTGCTTCGCAACCACCGCACAGTGCCTAGCAACACCGGCTACACAAACCACACATCCACCACTCATTAACTATCTGTTGCTGTTAAAAATGTATGAATTAGAAAGGCCTGTTTTGTTATTAATGCTGTTGATTATTTCAATTTTTTGTTTTCTCGAGAGATCGTTTGAGTTCTGTTCTCGAGTTTTTGTTGCTGTCAAGTTCTAAGCTGTCTTGAGTTGTGACAAAAGCCAAATGAAGGGTTTCCTTCCACTTATCACACTGTCAAAATAAAATTCTCACTCCATCTCACACTCTCCCTTCATCTCACACTCTCACTCCATCAAGCACTCACACCTCATCACTCGCTCACATGCCATTTTTGAGTAATTTTTGACCACTTTACTTCCATTCACCACAACCCTCACACCATCCTACCATCTCACCATTTTCTCACTGCCTTACCAACACCATCTCTCCATCTCCCTTGCTAGCAACACCACTAAAAAAAGCTTTTTCAATAGGAAAACTTACTAATGTGAGGCTCTTCCGATTCTTTCTAAGTCCTCCAGCTAATGCAAGAAGTGCAGGCGTTAAGAATAAAGCCCAGCCATTTTTTCTCGCCACCAATTAAATGCCTCTAAATTTATTATTTTTTAGAAAAAATAAATTTATTATTTTTTAGAAAAAATAAATTTATTATTTTTTAGAAAAAATAAACTTATTGTTTTTTATAAAAAATACATTTGAAGTTAAATTAAGATTGAAACATGACATTTTAAATAGAATCTTTGACACTTTCGACGCATATTCATGACAAGGAAATGACGGCTTTTGGAGACGTCAAGTAAGATCGATTCATCCCGAAATATTTGTCCACCCATCGAGCGGAGTTCACACAAAGCCATAGAAGCTCACAGGCAGAACTTAAATCCAGAATGTGCGCAAAAGCTGAACACGCCGATCTTACGAGTAGACAGCTACTTGTGTGAGCCCCCTAGGAGGCACTGCAACTCATATACTGACATTTTCGTGAAAATCACTGAAGAAACTTCAAAATTCATGTTTTTCTGAAAAAATACAATTTAATTTGCCTAATTTTTGATCATTTTGAGTGGCGGGTTTGTTTCTAGGAAACGTTAACTTGAGAAAAGTTAATTTTCCAGTGAATAAAACACTGCACTACAACCCCTTTCACCCTATCTCACATCCTTCACCATCTCTAACCACCTTCACCACCTCTAACCACCTTCACCATCTTTAACCACCTTCACCATCTCTAACCACCTTCACCATCTCTCATCCCCTCCACGGTTTCTCCCACCACCACACTCACGATCTCTCTCACCACGCAACATTACAGCAAGCAAGGATCAATGGTCTTCATCGACTGTCAAGCCTCCCTCTCAATCACCCTGCCCTGCATCGACCTGCCTTCACATCCTTAACGCACACACACACACACACACACACACACATACACACACACACACACACACACACAAACACACACATTCTTAAAAGTCACCTAATTTCCTATTTTCCCTACAATCATACTATCCTCTTTTACACTTCATCTCATATCTTGATCACCTACAACCACACAAAGCACCCAACTTTTACACACAAACACTCAAATAAACAATATATATCTATTTGTGTGTGTCAGCGTTACTTTATAACTTTTAAATATTTTTGTTGATTTTTGTTGTTGTTGATGTTGTCAATGGAAGAACGTCGAGGACCGGTCAATGGTATTGATTCGACGCTAGAAAGAAAGACTCACAAGCGCACAGACACACACTCACAAACAATCACACATACACACCCACACACACACACTCACAAACAATCACACACACACACACGCACATAAACAATCACACACACACCCCCACACACACACACACACACACACACACAAACACCCACACACACACACATACACACACACACAAACAAACACAGTGTAAAGGTCATCTAATGGTTAAACATCGGTTCTTGACAAACTCTTTAAGACATACAACAAAAACACATTAGTTCACCCTTGAAAAAACATTCACACACAAACACACACATACCCACACAAACACACACATACACACACAAACACACACATACACACAAATAATTGTAATAACTGGAAAAACCCATATGTATTCTGTGGTGGTTTCAGGGCTGTGGGGTAGATGTCTGTCCACCTTCTTCCATTCCTCCTGCACTCTTCCATCTTTCCTGTACTCTTCCATCCCTCCTGCACTCTTCCATCCCTTCTGCACTCTTCCATCCCTCCTGCACTCTTCCATCCCTCCTGCACTCTTCCATCCCTCCTGCACTCTTCCATCCCTCCTGCACTCTTCCATCCCTCCTGCACTCTTCCATCCCTCCTGCACTCTTCCATCCATCCTGCACTCTTCCATCCCTCCTTCACTCTTCCATCCCTCCTGCACTCTTCCATCCCTCTTGCACTTTTCCATCCATCCTGCACTCTTCCATCCCTCCTGCACTCTTCCATCCCTCCTGCACTCTTCCATCCCTCCTGCACTCTTCCATCCCTCTTGCACTCTTCCATCCCTCCTGCACTCTTCCATCCCTTCTGCACTCTTCCATCCCTCCTGCACTCTTCCATCCCTCCTGCACTCTTCCATCCCTCCTGCACTCTTCCATCCCTTCTGCACTCTTCCATTCCTCCTGCACTCTTCCATCCCTTCTGCACTCTTCCATCCCTCCTGCACTCTTCCATCCCTCCTGCACTCTTCTATCCCTCCTGCACTCTTCCATCCCTCTTTCACTCTTCCATCCCTTCTGCACTCTTCCATCCCTCCTGCACTCTTCCATCCCTCCTGCACTCTTCCATCCCTCCTGCACTCTTCCATCCCTCCTGCACTCTTCCATCCCTCCTGCACTCTTCCATCCCTTCTGCACTCTTCCATCCCTCCTGCACTCTTCCATCCCTCCTGCACTCTTCCATCCCTCCTGCACTCTTCCATCCATCCTGCACTCTTCCATCCCTCCTGCACTCTTCCATCCATCCTGCACTCTTCCATCCCTCCTGCACTCTTCCATCCCTCCTGCACTCTTCCATCCCTCTTGCAATCTTCCATCCCTCCTGCACTCTTCCATCCCTCCTGCACTCTTCCATCCCTCCTGCACTCTTCCATCCCTCCTGCACTCTTCCATTCCTCCTGCACTCTTCCATCCCTCCTGCACTCTTCCATCCCTCCTGCACTCTTCCATCCCTCTTGCACTCTTCCATCCCTCTTGCACTCTTCCATCCCTCCTGCACTCTTCCATCCCTTCTGCACTCTTCCATCCCTCCTGCACTCTTCCATCCCTCCTGCACTCTTCCATCCCTCCTGCACTCTTCCATCCCTCTTGCACTCTTCCATCCCTCCTGCACTCTTCCATCCCTCTTGCACTCTTCCATCCCTCCTGCACTCTTCCATCCCTCCTGCACTCTTCCATCCCTCCTGCACTCTTCCATCCCTCCTGCACTCTTCCATTCCTCCTGCACTCTTCCATCCCTCCTGCACTCTTCCATCCCTTCTGCACTCTTCCATCCCTCCTGCACTCTTCCATCCCTCCTGCACTCTTCCATCCCTCCTGCACTCTTCCATCCATCCTGCACTCTTCCATCCCTCCTGCACTCTTCCATCCCTCCTGCACTCTTCCATCCCTCCTGCACTCTTCCATTCCTCCTGCACTCTTCCATCCCTCCTGCACTCTTCCATCCCTTCTGCACTCTTCCATCCCTCTTGCACTCTTCCATCCCTCTTGCACTCTTCCATCCCTCCTGCACTCTTCCATCCCTTCTGCACTCTTCCATCCCTCCTGCACTCTTCCATCCCTCCTGCACTCTTCCATCCCTCTTGCACTCTTCCATCCCTCCTGCACTCTTCCATCCCTCTTGCACTCTTCCATCCCTCCTGCACTCTTCCATCCCTCCTGCACTCTTCCATCCCTCCTGCACTCTTCCATCCCTCCTGCACTCTTCCATTCCTCCTGCACTCTTCCATCCCTCCTGCACTCTTCCATCCCTTCTGCACTCTTCCATCCCTCCTTCACTCTTCCATCCCTCCTTCACTCTTCCATCCCTCTTGCACTCTCCCATCCCTCTTGCACTCTTCCATCCCTCCTTCACTCTTCCATCCCTCCTGCACTCTTCCATCCCTCCTGCACTCTTCCATCCCTCCTGCCCTCTTCCATCACTCGTGCACTCTTCCATCTCTCCTTCACTCTTCCATTCCTCCTTCACTCTTCCATCCCTCCTGCACTCTTCCATCCCTCCTGCACTCTTCCATCCCTCCTGCACTCTTCCATCCCTCCTTCACTCTTCCATTCCTCCTTCACTCTTCCATCCCTCCTTCACTCTTCCATTCCTCCTTCACTCTTCCATCCCTCTTGCACTCTTCCATCCCTCCTGCACTCTTCCATCACTCCTGCACTCTTCCATCCCTCCTGCACTCTTCCATCCCTCCTGCCCTCTTCCATCACTCCTGCACTCTTCCATCCCTCCTGCACTCTTCCATCCCTTCTGCACTCTTCCATCCCTCCTGCACTCTTCCATCCCTCCTGCACTCTTCCATCCCTCCTGCACTCTTCTATCCCTCCTGCACTCTTCCATCCCTCCTTCACTCTTCCATCCCTTCTGCACTCTTCCATCCCTCCTGCACTCTTCCATCCCTCCTGCACTCTTCCATCCCTCCTGCACTCTTCCATCCCTCCTGCACTCTTCCATCCCTCCTGCACTCTTCCATCCCTTCTGCACTCTTCCATCCCTCCTGCACTCTTCCATCCCTCCTGCACTCTTCCATCCCTCCTGCACTCTTCCATCCATCCTGCACTCTTCCATCCCTCCTGCACTCTTCCATCCCTCCTGCACTCTTCCATCCCTCCTGCACTCTTCCATCCCTCTTGCAATCTTCCATCCCTCCTGCACTCTTCCATCCCTCCTGCACTCTTCCATCCCTCCTGCACTCTTCCATCCCTCCTGCACTCTTCCATTCCTCCTGCACTCTTCCATCCCTCCTGCACTCTTCCATCCCTCCTGCACTCTTCCATCCCTCTTGCACTCTTCCATCCCTCTTGCACTCTTCCATCCCTCCTGCACTCTTCCATCCCTTCTGCACTCTTCCATCCCTCCTGCACTCTTCCATCCCTCCTGCACTCTTCCATCCCTCCTGCACTCTTCCATCCCTCTTGCACTCTTCCATCCCTCTTGCACTCTTCCATCCCTCTTGCACTCTTCCATCCCTCCTGCACTCTTCCATCCCTCCTGCACTCTTCCATCTCTCCTGCACTCTTCCATCCCTCCTGCACTCTTCCATTCCTCCTGCACTCTTCCATCCCTCCTGCACTCTTCCATTCCTCCTGCACTCTTCCATCCCTTCTGCACTCTTCCATCCCTTCTGCACTCTTCCATCCCTCCTGCACTCTTCCATCCCTCCTGCACTCTTCCATCCCTTCTGCACTCTTCCATCCCTCCTGCACTCTTCCATTCCTCCTGTACTCTTCCATCCCTCCTTCACTCTTCCATCCCTCCTTCACTCTTCCATCCCTCCTTCACTCTTCCATCCCTCTTGCACTCTCCCATCCCTCTTGCACTCTTCCATCCCTCCTTCACTCTTCCATCCCTCCTGCACTCTTCCATCCCTCCTGCACTCTTCCATCCCTCCTGCCCTCTTCCATCACTCGTGCACTCTTCCATCTCTCCTTCACTCTTCCATCCCTCCTGCACTCTTCCATCCCTCCTGCACTCTTCCATCCCTCCTGCACTCTTCCATCCCTCCTTCACTCTTCCATTCCTCCTTCACTCTTCCATCCCTCCTTCACTCTTCCATTCCTCCTTCACTCTTCCATCCCTCTTGCACTCTTCCATCCCTCCTGCACTCTTCCATCACTCCTGCACTCTTCCATCCCTCCTGCACTCTTCCATCCCTCCTGCCCTCTTCCATCACTCCTGCACTCTTCCATCCCTCCTGCACTCTTCCATCCCTTCTGCACTCTTCCATCCCTCCTGCACTCTTCCATCCCTCCTGCACTCTTCCATCCCTCCTGCACTCTTCTATCCCTCCTGCACTCTTCCATCCCTCCTTCACTCTTCCATCCCTTCTGCACTCTTCCATCCCTCCTGCACTCTTCCATCCCTCCTGCACTCTTCCATCCCTCTTGCACTCTTCCATCCCTCTTGCACTCTTCCATCCCTCCTGCACTCTTCCATCCCTTCTGCACTCTTCCATCCCTCCTGCACTCTTCCATCCCTCCTGCACTCTTCCATCCCTCCTGCACTCTTCCATCCATCCTGCACTCTTCCATCCCTCCTGCACTCTTCCATCCCTCCTGCACTCTTCCATCCCTCCTGCACTCTTCCATCCCTCTTGCAATCTTCCATCCCTCCTGCACTCTTCCATCCCTCCTGCACTCTTCCATCCCTCCTGCACTCTTCCATCCCTCCTGCACTCTTCCATTCCTCCTGCACTCTTCCATCCCTCCTGCACTCTTCCATCCCTCCTGCACTCTTCCATCCCTCTTGCACTCTTCCATCCCTCTTGCACTCTTCCATCCCTCCTGCACTCTTCCATCCCTTCTGCACTCTTCCATCCCTCCTGCACTCTTCCATCCCTCCTGCACTCTTCCATCCCTCCTGCACTCTTCCATCCCTCTTGCACTCTTCCATCCCTCTTGCACTCTTCCATCCCTCTTGCACTCTTCCATCCCTCCTGCACTCTTCCATCCCTCCTGCACTCTTCCATCTCTCCTGCACTCTTCCATCCCTCCTGCACTCTTCCATTCCTCCTGCACTCTTCCATCCCTCCTGCACTCTTCCATCCCTTCTGCACTCTTCCATCCCTCCTGCACTCTTCCATCCCTCCTGCACTCTTCCATCCCTTCTGCACTCTTCCATCCCTCCTGCACTCTTCCATTCCTCCTGTACTCTTCCATCCCTCCTTCACTCTTCCATCCCTCCTTCACTCTTCCATCCCTCCTTCACTCTTCCATCCCTCCTGCACTCTTCCATCCCTCCTGCACTCTTCCATCCCTCCTGCCCTCTTCCATCACTCGTGCACTCTTCCATCTCTCCTTCACTCTTCCATTCCTCCTTCACTCTTCCATCCCTCCTGCACTCTTCCATCCCTCCTGCACTCTTCCATCCCTCCTGCACTCTTCCATCCCTCCTTCACTCTTCCATTCCTCCTTCACTCTTCCATCCCTCCTTCACTCTTCCATTCCTCCTTCACTCTTCCATCCCTCTTGCACTCTTCCATCCCTCCTGCACTCTTCCATCACTCCTGCACTCTTCCATCCCTCCTGCACTCTTCCATCCCTCCTGCCCTCTTCCATCACTTCTGCACTCTTCCATCCTTCCTGCACTCTTCCATCCCTTCTGCACTCTTCCATCCCTCCTGCACTCTTCCATCCCTCTTGCACTCTTCCATCCCTCCTGCACTCTTCCATCTTTCCTGCACTCTTCCATCCCTTCTGCACTCTTCCCTCCATCCTGTACTCTTCCATCCCTCCTGCACTCTTCCATCCCTCCTGCACTCTTCTATCCCTCCTGCACTCTTCCATCCCTCCTGCCCTCTTCCATCACTCCTGCACTCTTCCATCCCTCCTGCACTCTTCCATCCCTCCTGCACTCTTCCATCACTCCTGCACTCTTCCATCCCTCCTGCACTCTTCCATCCCTCCTGCCCTCTTCCATCACTCCTGCACTCTTCCATCCCTCCTGCACTCTTCCATCCCTCCTGCACTCTTCCATCCCTCCTGCCCTCTTCCATCACTCTTGCACTCTTCCATCCCTCCTGCACTCTTCCATCCCTCTTGCACTCTTCCATCCCTCCTGCACTCTTCCATTCCTCCTTCACTCTTCCATCCCTCCTTCACTCTTCCATTCCTCCTTCACTCTTCCATCCTTCCTGCACTCTTCCATCCCTCCTGCACTCTTCCATCCCTCCTGCACTCTTCCATCCCTCTTGCACTCTTCCATCCCTCCTGCACTCTTCCATCTTTCCTGCACTCTTCCATCCCTTCTGCACTCTTCCCTCCATCCTGTACTCTTCCATCCCTCCTGCACTCTTCCATCCCTCCTGCACTCTTCTATCCCTCCTGCACTCTTCCATCCCTCCTGCCCTCTTCCATCACTCCTGCACTCTTCCATCCCTCCTGCACTCTTCCATCCCTCCTGCACTCTTCCATCACTCCTGCACTCTTCCATCCCTCCTGCACTCTTCCATCCCTCCTGCCCTCTTCCATCACTCCTGCACTCTTCCATCCCTCCTGCACTCTTCCATCCCTCCTGCACTCTTCCATCCCTCCTGCCCTCTTCCATCACTCCTGCACTCTTCCATCCCTCCTGCACTCTTCCATCCCTCTTGCACTCTTCCATCCCTCCTGCACTCTTCCATTCCTCCTTCACTCTTCCATCCCTCCTTCACTCTTCCATTCCTCCTTCACTCTTCCATCCTTCCTGCACTCTTCCATCCCTCCTGCACTCTTCCATCACTCCTGCACTCTTCCATCCCTCCTGCACTCTTCCATCCCTTCTGCACTCTTCCATCCCTCCTGCACTCTTCCATCCCTCTTGCACTCTTCCATCCCTCCTGCACTCTTCCATCCCTCCTGCACTCTTCCATCTTTCCTGCACTCTTCCATCCCTTCTGCACTCTTCCATCCATCCTGCACTCTTCCATCCATCCTGCACTCTTCCCTCCATCCTGCACTCTTCCATCCCTCCTGCACTCTTCCATCCCTCCTGCACTCTTCCATCCCTCCTGCACTCTTCCATCCCTCCTGCACTCTTCCATCCCTTCTGCACTCTTCCATCCATCCTGCACTCTTCCATCCTTCATAGATTCTCCCATCTTCTCGGCATCTTTCCATTCATACACATACATTTCATTTTTCCACTATTCGTAACCCTGACTGACCTCCACCATTATCTTCCAATTCATTGAACTTTCTAATGGAAACACCAAAGAAACTATACATCATCATCATCATCACCACCATCATCACCACCATCATCATCACCATCATCATCATCATCCTCATCCTCATCACCATCATTTTTTTCATCATCATCATCATCACCATCATCGCCATCATCATCATCATCATCATCATCACCATCATCATCACTATGGATCACTTAATCACAAGCAGCTGCATTGATTGGCTAGGGTGTGCAAGTGCTCCGATCAATATGCTATCATCTTCCTCTCCTCGCTAGGTCTCGCTTCTTCTCCTCTTTCTCTTTCTTTTCATCTTCTTTTTTTATCCACTTCTTCTTTTCATCCTCCTTCTCTTCATCCTCTTTTTCCTTCTCCTCTTTTTCCTCCTCTTCTTCTTCTTCCTCCTCTTCTTCCTCCTCCTCTTCTTCCTCCTCCTCTTTTTTTCCTCCTCTTCTTCATCCTCCTCTTCTTCATCCTCCTCTTCTTCATCCTCCTCTTCTTCATCCTCCTCTTCATCCTCCTCTTCTTCATCCTCTTTTTCTTCATTTTATTTTTCCTCTTTTACCATTTTATCCTCTCCAACCTTCACAAAGAAATCGTCTGCATTAATATTCCATCATCATCATATAAGTTACTGCCTTCATTATAGTTTTCATCATCGTCATCATTGTCATCATCATCATCATCATTACCATTACGACCATCGGCTGCAACCCTATCATAATCACTATCATCACCATCATCATCTCTATCTAGGATGCTTTTTTATCAGATTTTTTCATTACCAAAACCTATCGACAACATAAGCAAGTGTAACAATAACAGGAGTGTAAACAACAATAACAACCAAAATAGCAACAAGTATAACAAAACAATTTCAATTAACAATTATCAATTACAACAACAACAAAACAGTTTTTCTGATTTCTAGCGGATGTTTCTTTGTTTGAAAGTTTTACGTTGTTGTTGTTGTTGACGATTTTGTTGTTATTCTTGTGGATACTTGATAATCGATGGTGTAATTGAATGACTACACAAACTTCCGTTTCATTTCAACGATTTGCCTTCACTACTACCAACTGAGTAACGTTTGGTAGAATAGTTTTTGGCACTTGTTTTGTTTTTGTTTTTGTTGATGTCGTTGAAGTTGAAGTTGAAGGCCGTTTGTTTTTTTTGGTTGTTAAAAAACTTGATAGGTAGAGGCATCTTAACTTCAGATGTTCTTATCGACATAATAATATAAAAGAGAATAAATTATTATGATTTTTATCACTACCATTGTTGCTGTCGATAATGCTATTATCAATATCTAGACCACTCTTGCTTCTAATACTTTTGTCGGCACATCTTCTCAATATTGTTCATTTTAACACATCATCATCAAGATCATTTTTTACCTCGGAGTTGAAGTCACATTTTCCACGTTTTACCGTCTTCAGTTTGACCTCCTTGAGTTACCCAAGACACACACAGTATGGTTGGAGTTCATTTGAGCAAGATGAATGAGGTTCTGAAGGGTTTGCGACCAATTAGAGAAGGTCTCTGAGTGGTAAACACACACATAAACACACACACTAACACACACACACACACACATATATATATATATATATATATATATATATATATATATATATATATATATATATATATATATATATATATATATATATATATATATATATATATATATATATATATATATATATATATATATATATATATATATTCAACACACCCATACATACACACACACACAAACACACTCCAAGAGGAGCAGACGTATACAGATGGGGTTGCACGATGCACGCACACACGCACAAACTGCCAATAACAAAGGTAATTACGCAGACGGAGAAACAACTGGGCACATACACCCTGACCACAAGATGGCCACAAACACATACACATATACACACACACACAAACCCAACTTACATAAACACACAGATATGCACAAGCACATAAACATACAAACACAAACACACAAACATACACGCACGCACACACACACACACACACACGCACACACGCACACACACACACACACACACACAAAGGAACACATCTTAACAAAAATATGGAATATTCCTCTGAAGAGATGAAGGTGTTCGAGAAAAAACACCAAAATGCAAAAATCAAAAACAAAACCATCATTCATTAAGACAACATTTGAACAATAACAAAATTATTAAAAAAACAAATTCACGAAAAATTTAAAAATCGACTTTTCGTTAAAAAAAATAGACAAAAGAAAGATCACACTTTCACACACATACACACTAAACACATACTCCCAAACATACTATTACAAAAATGCATATACACACATACACTCACGCATACACACACTCACATACATACAGACATATACACTTTTGCATACATCCACACACATACATACACACATGCACACAAAGGCAGAGAATGTCTCTGGATCAATGGCATTGAGTTATTGATCGAGCCTGTTGAATGCATCCATTATCCCTGGCACACGTACGCACCGAACTCTTTTTCACACACATACACACACACACCCACAAACATACATAGATATATATGTATATATATATATATATATGTATATACACACGCGCACACACACACATACACACACACATCACCTAAGCAATCAATATGACCACCACACACACAGCCACCTGTAGGCCCTTCCATTCCTCCTCCATTCCAGTCACTCTTGTTTTCTTTGTGTCTCTTTCTTTAGGTTTGTGTCTGTTTCTGTAGGTTTGTGTCTGTTTCTTTAGGTTTGTGTCTCTTTCTGTAGGTTTGTATAAGTTTCTTTAAGTTTATGTCTGTATTTTGTGTGTTTCTGTTTCTGTGTGTGTGCCTATTTATTGTTGTTATATTTTTGCTCATTATTTTCTCGATTATATAGATACAATGGGTCATGTTTTCTGGTCATTGTTTGCCAATCTTGGCAATTATACATTGATGAACACATGTGTTCCTTGTTTTAGCGTTGTACTGACCAAAAAGCTTTTGTCCTGTAAGCGTCCATCCATCCTCCATCCATCCATCCATCCTCCATCCATCCATCCTCCATCCATCCATCTTCCATCCATCCATCCTCCATCCATCCATCCTCCATCCATCCATTCTCCATCCATCTATCCTCCATCCATCCTCCATCCATCCTCCATCCATCCAATCCATTCTCCATCCATCCATCCTCCGTCCATTCATCCTCCATTCATCCATCCTCCATCCATCCATCCTCTGTCCATCCTCCATCCATCCATCCTCCGACCTACCACCCTTCCATCCATCTATATTCTCAATTATTTCTCATCCACCCTCTCATCCATCAACTCACCTACCTACCTAGCCATCTATTTTTCTCTTACCTTCCGACCATTTTCCACTTACTTCTTGGTTTTTTTTCTCATTTTCATTCTCAGCATCATTTAAAAATCCGTTTTAGTTTTTAAAAGAGTAAAATTCGTTCAACAACAACAATTACAAGTTACAATAATTAATTAAAATAAAATAAAATAAAAATTTGTATTTAATACACCACGCAAAACCACAGCCAACCTCACCAAACTTCGTCACACTTCACCACACTTCACCACACTTCATCTTACCAAACCAAAATAATCGTCGTCAAACTTCATCACACTTGACCACACCACACCACATCAGACCACATCACACCACACCTGACCACACCAAACCACACTACCTTCAACCACACCTACCACAGCACTGTGATCAAAGGCAGCAAGGAAAGCCTCCCACAACAACAACAACAACAGCAACAACAACAACAACAAAGACTGCACACAAGTCTGTTCCAATGGAAACTAGAAGGAGTGAAGAGAGATGGGGTGGAAGAAGAGAGGATTGATGTGGTTAAAAGAAATACTTTTATTTAAACATTGATGGTTTGGAACGGTTAAAACCACATCAAATTTGAAACTTAAAAAATAAAATTACCATCACTGAAACAACATGCAAAAGGCAGCAGCCCCTCTTCACTCCACTCCTCTTTCCGCCCATCACTCCACTCCCCTCCCCGTTCTCCACTCCCCTTCCTTCTTCAACCACCACCACTCCAACCACTCCAACCCCTCCAGCCCTCTTACGTCATCAGCTCCCCCAACTGCCTCTCCACCACCTCAGTCCTCAACACTCTCAACAAAAACTACGCATCTTTCATCATCATCATCTTCTACATTTCCATCATCATCTTTATCATCAGCATCATCATCATCAACATCACCATCATCAACAGCATCATCATCATCCTCATCAACATCAACGTCATCGACATCATCAACATCATCATCATTATCATCACTCTCATATTCTTCATTAATGGCACCATTACAAACACCAACCTCTATCTATTATTTAAAAGCAGTTTCTGCTTATTCATCATTATCATCATCATTATCATTATCATCATCATCATCATCTTCATCATCACTTTTAGGATCATCATCACAACCATCATCATCACTTCCACCACTGCCATCTTGCAAAAAATTCAAACCCAATGTTGAAAACAGGTCAAGTGATGATGGTAGGAATAATGATGGTGGTGATGATGATGATGGTAGGAGTAATGATGATGGTGATGATGATGGTGGTAGGAATAATGATGGTGGTGATGACGCTGGATGTGAAAATAATAATGGTGATGATGATGGTGGTGGTGGTAATGATTGTGGTGCGGGTGGTGGTGATAGTGATGGTGGTTTCGGGTGTAAAAGAGAATTAACAATACATTTGGAGTTGCCCAAAGATGGGAGAAGAATGAAATTTGGGGAAAGAAGATGGAAAAAGAAGAAGAGGAAGAAGAAGAAGAAAAGAAAAAATAAAAAAGAAGACGTAGAAGAGAAAGAAAAAAAACTGGAAGAAGGAAGTGGAAGAATTAAATTGGAAAAAGAAAAAGAAAGAAAGGAAGAGGAGGAAGAGGATTGTAAGCTGAAAGAGAAGATGGGAAGTAGGGATGGTGATGGTGATGATGGTGACAAAAAAATCGAAAAAAGCATACAAAATAAAAAAGACCTTGATGACGATGGTTGTGATGATGATAATGATGATGATGAAGGTGCCGTGGCTGATGGTGGTGGTTGTGATGATAACGATTTTGGTGATGAGGAAATTAGTAATATACTTAAAAAAGAAGGTTTAAAAGTAAATGAGATCGATGATGATCATCCCAATGGTGATGATGATAATGATGATGATGACGACGATGAAGGTGGTGATGGAGTTAACGAACTAAATAATTGGATTGGAACGCACAACATAAACAACAACAACATAAACAATCACAATGATGACGTCCTCAATAGTGCCACTGACAATATAAACAACAACATCAACAATATCAACAATAACAACAACAACAACAATAACAACACCGAGAACACAGAGGAGCTTAAAGAAAGTGAGTCACCTCCCACCACCACAACATCCCTCTACTTTACACAATATTTCCCCATTCAAAACCACATCATTCTAAACCACACTGAACCATTCCATACAACATTTCACTAAAACATACTACACCACAACAAACGACACCACAAAGAACACCTCTGGACCACACCACAAAGAACACCTCTACACCACACTAAACCACACCACACCACACAACACCACACTAAACCACACCACACAACACCACACTAAACCACACCACACCACACAACACCACACTAAACCACACCACACAACACCACACTAAACCACACCACACCACACAACACCACACTAAACCACACCACACAACACCACACTAAACCACACCACACCACACAACACCACACTAAACCACACCACACAACACCACACTAAACCACACCACACAACACCACACTAAACCACACCACACCACACAACACCACACTAAACCACACCACACAACACCACACTAAACCACACCACACCACACAACACCACACTAAACCACACCACACAACACCACACTAAACCACACCACACAACACCACACTACGATATTTCAAGAATGAAAACAAGACACCACACCACACCAATACACATTAGAAGTGATAACACTACGCCATATCACTAAACAAATGACAACAATACACCACTCCATACCACACCCCACTACACCACTCCATACCACACCCCACTACATCACTCCATACCACACCCCACTACACCACTCTATACCACACCCCACTACATCACTCCATACCACACCCCACTACACCACTCCATACCACACCCCACTACACCACTCTATACCACACCCCACTTCATCACTCCATACCACACCCCACTACATCACTCCATACCACACCCCACTACATCACTCCATACCACACCCCACTACACCACTCCATACCACACCCCACTTCATCACTCCATACCACACCCCACTACACCACTCCATACCACACCCCACTTCATCACTCCATACCACACCCCACTACACCACTCCATACCACACCCCACTACATCACTCCATACCACACCCCACTACATCACTCCATACCACACCCCACTACACCACTCCATATCACACCCCACTTCATCACTCCATACCACACCCCACTACACCACTCCATACCACACCCCACTTCATCACTCCATACCACACCCCACTACACCACTCCATATCACACCCCACTACACCACTCCATACCACACCCCACTACACCACTCCATACCACACCCCACCACACCACTCCATACCACACCCCACTACACCACTCCATACCACACCCCACCACACTACTCCACAACACCAAACTACAAACACCACACCACATTACACCATACGACACGTTGAGACACCCTACACACACAGCAGTGCACCAAGAATGACAACAAAACACCATTACATACCACACCACACTATTCCATACCACACTTCACTACACCACACCCCATCATTCCATAACACCCCATACCAAACTCCAATTCCACCATTCCACACTCCATCACCCCACCATATCACACACCACACCACACCATACCACACCACATACACACAGCAGTGCACCACACAACACCTCCATCACCACCACCACACCACCACCACACCACCACACACCACCACCACTACCACCACCACCACCACCACTACTACCACCACCACCACCACTCCACCACCACTACCACCACCACTCCACTACCACCACCACTACTCCACCACCACCACCACCACTCCACCACCACTTCACCACCACCACCACTACCACCACCACCACTACCACCACCACCACCACTCCATTACCACCACTACCACCACCACCACACCACCACCACCACACCACCACCACCACCACTCCATCACCACCACTACCACCACCACCACCACTCCATCACCACCACTACCACCACCACTCCACCACAGGACTGAAGACTCTCAGCAATGAGTTCGAAGAGTACAAGAAGAACGTGGAGCTCATCATTGAGGTGGTGATGATGGTGGTGAGGATGATGATGATTAAGATGATGAGGATTATGATGATGAAGACGATGATGATGATTATGATGATAAGAACGATGACGATGACGATGACGATGAGGGTGGTGATGATGACGATTGAATTCGACAGGAAAGAGTGGCAGCGGAGAGGAGGAGGCTGGAGGCGGTGGTGAGGGAGAGGTGTGAGTGCATGGACGCCTACGTGCAGGAGAAGTTCCTCTTGTCAGAGTACCACGCCACGTGCATCCAGTCGTGTCGGTGGTGGTGGTTGGCATTTGAGTGGTTGGAATTTGGTTTGTAGGCATCTTGCTGGTTGGCATAAAAACAAAAAGCCAGTTAAGAGTTGATAAGTTGAAATTAAAACTTTTTAAATTTAAAATCTTCAGCCATTTGAAAAGCTAAGTTGTGATGAAAGAGGATTGAGAGAATGTGGTTAGAGGATGAAATTTTGAATTAACTTTAATTTTTTTATTTGTATTTTATTGTGCTTTAATGTTGTTTATTTGTATTTTATTGGGCTTTAATGTATTGTAATGGATTTTATTTTACTCTATTATGTTTCCTAGTTCTAAGGCATTTTACTTTACTGTACTATAGTGCATTTTATTATATCATAACTTATTGAAGTTATATGGAGGTTTCGTTTGGTGGGTAGCGGGTTCTTCGTGTGCACCGATGGCGACTGCGTCGATACTGCATGGATGGCTTATTGATTGAGTATCGATCGGGTATTGATCAGCAAGAGAAAATGATTTAATTGCTGTTCTTTTCTCTTTATTTCAATTTTTTTGTTTTTAGTTTGAAACACTATTGCCAACTACTACAATTACTAATATGACTACTACTACTACTACTACTACTACTACTACTACTACTACTACTACTACTACTACTACTACTACTACTACTACTACTACTACTACTACTACTACTACTACTACTACTACTCCTACTACTACTACTACTACTACTACTACTACTACTACTACTACTACTACTACTACTACTACTACTACTACTACTACTACTACTACTACCACCACTACTAATACTAGTATTTATACTAATACTAGTACTTCTACTACTACTACTACTACTACTACTACTACTACTACTACTACTACTACTACTACTACTACTACTACTACTACTACTACTACTACTACGACTACTACTACTACTACTACTACAATTACTAATATGACTACTACTACTACTACTACTACTACTACTACTACTACTACTACTACTACTACTACTACTACTACTACTACTACTACTACTACAATTACTAATATGACTACTACTACTACTACTACTACTACTACTACTACTACTACTACAACTACTACTACTACTACTACTACTACTACTACTACTACTACTACTACTACTACTACTACTACTACTACTACTACTACTACTACTACTACTACTACTACTACTACAACTACTATTACAACTACTACTACTACTAGTACTACTGATACTACTACTACTACTACTAATACATTTACTACTACTACTACTACTACAGCTCTCAAGACAGCAGTGATAGAACTGGGAAATTTGAAGCGGAAACTCAACGAACAAAGGTTTGAAACGAATGCTGATGTGTTTTTTATTCAATTGGTGTCTAAAATCTTTGAAAAACCTTAAATACTTCAGCAGTTCCAGCAACTCGTGTGTCCCTGTGGATTTATCGACAGTCAACAACAACAAGCAAGCAGATAACGATAACATCAGCAACAACACTTACAATGAAAGCAACAATAGTAATAACAACAACAACAACCACTGCAAAAACTTCACACCCATCTCAAGACATAGTGGTCCAAATCACGCCAATGATCTGGAGACCAACCAATCTCAAAACAACAAGTGCAACAACATAAATTACAACACCATTCATTTAAGTCACAATCACAATGAGGAAAACAACAAAAAGAATATTTTGATCAATAGAACTAAACAACAACAACAAAATAGGAGTAATTCATCAAAAGGCAGGTGCGCCTCAGCCGATAGCATCAACAACTACCGCAACTTTCCAGTCAACAACAACATCAACAACAACAACAACAACAACAAAACAAACTTTTTCAACCTAATCAACAACAACCACAGTCATTCAAGCAACCTCAACCACTCTTCGGAACCCTTCACCACTCATTCCTCCAAGCTACGCCCCTCACACCATTGTGAGTGCAAGCAATTGTTATGGATTAGATTTATTATTGTATTGCACATCTATTCATCTATCCACCCATCCATTGATCCATCCATCGCTCCATCGATTCATCTATCCATCTCTCTATCCATTCATCCTATAATTATGCAACATCCATTCACCTAATGTGGTTTTAGCCACCTTATTATTTCTCATTAAACCTTATCGATCGATAAATATATTGTATTGACAACTTAGCACTACCACCCTTGAACTTTTACAACAACTAAACCACCCCCACAACTAAACCACCACCACAACTAAACCACCACCACAACTAAACCACCACCACAACTAAACCACCACCACAACTAAACCACCACCACAGCAGCGGAAACCGTGACTGAACCTTTTCCAACACACTCGACTAATACCACAAGCTCTCCCATGACGTCATCCAACACGTCATCTACCCTCCTCAACAACCACTCCCTCCTCTCTGCTGCCAACCTTGCCCTCGCCCTCAATCTGCCTTCCTTCCTTGGCAACCCTCTTCCCACTGGCAATAACAACCATACAAATAACAACCACAATTCTAACAACAACAAAAACAATACGTACAAAAACATAAACAATTTTGCTGATAAAAGTCTGTTTCTTTCTCCCTACAACAACATCAACAAAGCATTAGATGCACCACTGTCTTTATCCCTAAAGTCCACAAACAACAACAACAACACCATAAATAAACAAGATTCTGACAACAATATCAACTTCAACAACAACAACAATAATAGTGTTTTCTCAAATTTATCAAGTAGTCTGCCTCAGATTATACAACAACAACTACAACAACAACAAATGTTCCAAAAACAACAATTACAACAACAGCAACAACGACAACAAACACTGAAGCAGCAACTACAACAACAATTTCCACAACAGTTGTCGTCACTACTACAAACACAACTGCCAATGTCACTTCACCCCAACAACAATACACAAAAAAGTCTGCCACAACAAAATTCAAACAGCTCTTTACAACATCTTGCCATAAACTCTGAAAACAACAACAACTCAACCAGCAACAACAACAACCCAAATAACAGCAGCAACAACAACAACCTAAACAACAACCCAAACAACAACAATGATGACATAACTTTCCTGGACACTTCGGACATCGCTCAGAAAGTCAGGGACCTCCTATCCGTCAACAATATAGGTCTCCTCCCATACATTATCCTATTGTTCCTATATCCATTTATCTATCTTCTTCCATCTATCCGTTCACTCATTCATCTATCCGTTCACTCACTCATCTATTCCTTCTTCTACTCATCCTTTATTCAAATATTTTATTGATCTTTTCATCCAGTTATTTTCCATTCATGCAGCTTACTTTCTCCCCTGCATAAAACTTCCCACATTTCCCTAACCCTATCCACACACCCACTTATCCACTCATCTATCAACCCTCAAGTCCACCCTTCCACACCCACTCATCCACCATCGACAGGACAACGTCAGTTCGCCAAGGAAGTGTTGGGTCTTTCCCAGGGGACAGTCAGTGAGTTGCTGTCGAAGCCGAAACCGTGGGAGAAACTGACCGAGAAGGGCCGAGATTCGTACCGCAAGATGATGTTCTGGACGCAGAATGAGGCGAGAGAGAAGAACAAGATGGGTGCGTGTTGGAGATTGGTTGCGAAAGGTTGATAACCAAGAAGAATCGTGTGGGCGCTGGTCATTAGCATTAGTCTTGAAAAGTTGAGAATGAATCGAGATGGTCTGCCTGAATGTTCCTTTTAGTCTATAAGCCAATTACCTGACTGCCAACAATTATACCCTACCATCACCACAGTGATGACTGATGCATCTCCACCATCACTCCTCCACCACCCTCCCCCTCTCTCTCTTGTGACCTCTTCAACCCCCTCCACCCTGTTCCCCCTACCCTCCACCCCCTCCAAAATTGATGATGCTGGCATGACGACTGAGATGAAGATCTCTCAAATCCTGTTGCAGGCACAAATAGCCATTCTTGGACAAGGAAACAAGGTAGGAATAGACGGGTAGATGAATGGATGGGTGGAGGGATGTAAATATGGGTAGATCGAAACATGAAGATGGGTGGATGGAAAGATGGAGATGGGTGGATGGAAAGATGAAGATGGGTGGATGGAAAGATGGAGATGGGTAAATGGAAAGATGGAGATGGGTAGATGGAAAAATGGAGATGGGTGGATGGAAAGATGGAAAAGAGAAAAGATGGAAAGATAGATAAGTAGAAGTTTTACGTCTAAATGACCTTGAACACACCTTTTACTGTTTTAAACACATCTAGGTTTTTTCGATGCTTCCATTCATTTCCACTCCATCTACTACCATTCCACCCAACACCATTCCATCCCACTCCACTTCACCCACACAGCAGCAGGCTGCCCCAGTCAACAATTCTCCCGCCTCTTTCTCCTTCTTCAAAAGTCAACCTCCCATCAGAATCAACAACCATATTCACAACAACCACAACATTAACAACAACACCCATGGCAACACTTTCAACAACACCGACAACAATTCCAGCCTAGACAGCAAGACAAAAGGCGCCTCTTCTAACAACATGAACAACATCTGTGAAACTCTTAATAAAAATGACTTTCCCAGCAACAGCAACAATGGCAACAACACAATTAACAACAACGATGCTATAACTGCCTCAAGCCTAAGTTCTTTTGACAACAACAAACACAACATCAGCATCCTAAAGAACAACAATAACAACAACCTAAGTAACATCATCAGTAACAACAAAAATAACAGCAATCGTTCAAGCAACAGTTACAGCAATAACAACTTCAACAAATATCTAAACCACAGCACCTATAGCAACAACAACAACAACAACAAACTCAACAAAAGACCCGATTCGATCAACAGCAGTTGCGACTCTCTCAGCTTCGTCACTCGCATTTACAGAGAGCAGTTGTTGGAGTTGCTGAAGACCGCAGAGAAGAACAACAACCACCTAGAGGCGGAAAGGTGCTTCTTGGGGGGGTTTTGTGGTGGTCGTCGTGGTTGTTGTTTTGGTTGTTGAAGGGGTTGTTATAGAAGCTGTGGTGGTAGTTGAGGTGGTTGTTGTAGGGGTTGTTATAGAAGCTGTGGTGGTAGTTGAGGTGGTTGTTGTAGGGGTTGTTATAGGAGCTGTCGTGGTTGTTGTTTTGGTTGTTGTAGGGGTTGTTATAGGAGCTGTCGTGGTTGTTATTTTGGTTGTTGTAGGGGTTGTTATAGGAGCTGTCGTGGTTGTTGTTTTGGTTGTTGTAGGGGTTGTTATAGAAGCTGTGGTGGTAATTGAGGTGGTTGTTGTAGGGGTTGTTATAGAAGCTGTGGTGGTAGTTGAGGTGGTTGTTGTAGGGGTTGTTATAGGAGCTGTCGTGGTTGTTGTTTTGGTTGTTGTAGGGGTTGTTATAGGAGCTGTCGTGGTTGTTGTTTTGGTTGTTGTAGGGGTTGTTATAGAAGCTGTGGTGGTAATTGAGGTGGTTGTTGTAGGGGTTGTTATAGGAGCTGTCGTGGTTGTTGTTTTGGTTGTTGTAGGGGTTGTTATAGGAGCTGTCGTGGTTGTTGTTTTGGTTGTTGTAGGGGTTGTTATAGAAGCTGTGGTGGTAATTGAGGTGGTTGTTGTAGGGGTTGTTATAGAAGCTGTGGTGGTAGTTGAGGTAGTTGTTGTAGGGGTTGTTATAGGAGCTGTCGTGGTTGTTGTTTTGGTTGTTGTAGGGGTTGTTATAGAAGCTGTGGTGGTAATTGAGGTGGTTGTTGTAGGGGTTGTTATAGAAGCTGTGGTGGTAGTTGAGGTGGTTGTTTTAGTTGAAAAATTGTAGAAATTGAAAATCCAAGTTTAAGGCAGATTAGTTGGCACTTTAGAAAGAATGAGAGGATTTGTTGTTTTGGTAGAGCTGTGACGCCCTAATTGCGATAACCGACCTGTTTCTATAAAAAAACAACAACAACAGGTACAAGTCTGAACTCTTGAGAATTTCCAAGCAAGTATCGTCATCATCCTCCACTCCCCTCAACAACCCTTTCACTCCCTCTCCCTCGTCTCCTTCCTCCACCACCCTCAACCACCACTCCCAAGTCGCCACTTTAAACAGTAAGTTTTAATACTGTTCGACTTATCAGCTTTGATTGTATTGCCCTCTGTCGAATGTTATAAAATTACTCATAAAAAGATGAAAACTCGTAGACCAATTATCCCTATCTCCTCAACATCTCGCCTCTTTTTGTTTTAATTTCCGTTTTTCAATCATTTTTATCTTCTCTTTTCTCTCACTCTTTTTCACTCATTTATAATTTTTGTCTGTTTTTTTTTACTCATTCACCTTGCAACTCTCCAAAGAGGCAGCAGTGAAAGAGGAGATAAAGAAGGAGCCAGGGGAGAGAGAGTGGTGCAGAGAGGGGCCTGAAGACCTCCGTGTGAACAGGGATCTGTGCAAGCAGGAACCATCTTCCCCACCTGGCATCCATAGCAACAACCACTCATTTCCTGACTGGAGTTGTCATGCCAACGATAATGGCAGCTCAACCAACAACATCAACAGTTTTAAAACTAAACCAACGACACCCCCTTACAAACCCAATCAGGGTACCCCTCACAACACAAACCACACCACTGCCACTTTTCTGCCACCTTCTCGACCCCTCCTCTCGCCCATCGAAGTGGAGACGTGGGAGAGGTGTGTGAGTCTGCAGACAGAGGAACTGGTCCGGAGGGTGAAGGAACTGCTCAGCGAACACTGCATCTCTCAACGGGTCTTCGGCGAACAAGTACTGGGCCTGTCGCAGGGCAGTGTGAGTGACCTGCTGGCTCGACCGAAGCCTTGGAGCATGCTGACGCTGAAGGGGAAGGAGCCCTTCGTCAGGATGCAGACGTTTCTCGACGACCCCCACTCTGTGCTCGCTCTTATCTCAAACCACTACAAGCCGCCTGTGGAGAGACCCACTGGTAAGGGAGTGGTCGTCTGCGGCATTGGTGGTGATGGCGTGGCAAATGAGGAAGACGTCACTGACCGCTGCAGTGACTCCAACGATGACCCTGAAAACCTCTCCAGCTGTCAACTCCTCGCACTCGGTATCATCATCATCATCATCATTTTTTCCCACACCCCCATCATCTTCTTCAACATAATCTAATAGTTTTTATCACCATCATCATCATCAGTATCAACTTCATCATCATCACCACAGGACGCAAACGAAAGTCCTACAGTAGCTTGAGTGACGAGCCAACAGACACAAGTGAGCATCGAATTTATCGAATAATATTTTTTAGAATTAAATGCAAATCAAAACAACACTAACTAAATACATCAAAAAACCACAATGACACTACTTCAAATGCAATAACAACAACAGCAACAACAACAACAATAAAAACATTAACAACTTAGGTCTCAGAGGACATGGCAGTAAGAAGGCAAGAGTCTCTTTCAACGAAGCTCAGCGCGAAGCTCTGCGTCACGTTAGTTCATTTTTTAAAATACATTTTTTTGCTTTGATCCTAATTTCAACAAAATTGTAGTAAAAATCTATCAAACCACACCACACTATATAACTACATTACATTGCCTCACAACTACACCAAAACATATCACCAAACCATCTCACTTCACTTCACCATACCACCACACCCAAGCACCCCACCTCCCCACACCAAACCACCACAGGCATACTCCATCGACCCCTACCCCCTTCACAGCACGATAGAGCAGTTGGCTGGTGATTTGGAGGTGGGTGTCAAAACGGTCATCAATTGGTTCCACAACCATCGCATGAGAGACAAGACCAGATGTCTCCCACCTTCCAGCCCCCTTCTCAGTAACCCTTTTGCCATCTCCACTTCCTCCTTCAATTCATCTTTCATCGACATCACCTCAATCCAAGCCCCGTCATCCAACCACCTCTCTCCTTCTCTCCACACTTCTTTTCATTCCTCCATCCATTCTCTTGTCCTTCCATCCATCAAAAGAGGAAACTGTGACAGCTCTTCTGATTTCTCCTACCACAACAATAGCAGCAACCATAACAATAACAACAAAATTAACACTGAAAACGGTAACAACAACAAAACTTCTAGTTCAAATGATAACAGCCTAAAAACACTGGGAACAGTTCTAGGCAGAAAAGATGTTGAGGCAGAATATGGTGCTGATGACGATATCTCTTGCAAAAAAAACAGCTACATCAACAACACCAAAACAAACAACAACAACAACCTGAACTCCCCTGTTGAGATGGAAGAGTGCAGTGGAAGTGAGGAGGAGGGGAGGAGGGAGGCTGGCAAGGTGAGCAAGAGAAAGAGCGCCAAGCCTCAGAAGATGACGTCATGTCACCATGGTGAACAAGGTGGTGGTAACGATCAAGGGAGTGGTGGGGGTGCTCATGATAGTAGTGGTCAAGATGGTGGAGGTAGTGGTAAAGATGGTGGTGAGGCAGTTAGTGATGGTGGTTGTAGTGGTGATGGTGACGAGGATAGTGGGGGCTTGAAAATTGATTCGGACTTGGAAAATAATGATGAAGACAAAAAGGAAGATTGAGTCCGAGGTGGATGGACATAAAGTGGATGGGTAGGAGATGGATAAAAGATGGATGGATGGATGGATGGACGAGTGGATGGGAACTGTTGACTGGGAAGAGAGTCATCATGATGATTATGTCGTTAATGGTTATCGTGATGATGGTGATGATGATGATGATGAAAATGATGATGATGATAATAATGATAATGATGAATACGGTGATGTTGATGGCGACGACGATGATGATGATGATGACGTTTAAATTTGTGAATATTGTTGTGAATAATTAAGCTTCTTTGAAAAATATTGTGACGTCATTGACATATGTTGTGTTAGTGATGTTTTGTTACCCTTGTTAAATATCAAATGAAATCTCTATTATATAGCAAGACAGACTGCTTGGAGGGGCTGGAAAGGGTTCGTCGTGGTTTAATGATGGTGGTTTGACGTGGTTGGACATGGTCTAATAATGGTGGTTTGGGTAGTCTAATGATGGTGGTTTGAGTAGTATAATGATGGTGGTATGCCGTGGTTTTATGTTGTTCGTGGGTAGTAGCTTGGTAGCGGAGTGGTGGTGGTGTGGCGTGGTCGGACATTAGAAGAGGCAGATGTTCGTCTGCTCGGAAAACCGCATTCTTTCAAGCGTTTGAAGAATATTTTTGTATCATTTAGTGCGGAATGGCGAAAACTATTTTTGATTGTCGTTTCTCCTTTTTTGCGAATTAATTTAGAGGCTGCTTTGAACATATCACTGCATGCACACCTCGGACGCTTCGAGAGAAAAGTGTGCGTCGAAGTCATTGCACTTCGCAGAGAATTCAAAATTACCAAAAGTTCTGTCTGGCCTGTGCACAATCCCATTGTACCCCCATTGTACCCCCATTGTACCCCCATTGTACACGCCCATTGTACACCCCACTGCACACTTCCTCTTCTCTAGAGTATTTATGATTCCATCACGTATTCGCGTCAAACTTTTTGACGACTTTGCATGTTTCATTCAGCCTGGCATACATAACAGCTTGTTCCATTGTTACCAAGTTTCCGCGAGATTTACCTTCTGAATTCTTCCTTGCGTTGCACTTTTCTGTGCGCACAAGCGTTCTCAATTTACCTCCCTCTCTCTCCTCCCAATGAATTCACACATGCCCCTCCCATGCACTCACTCTTGCACCCAAAATACACCAAGCATTGACCATCCTCTATTGACCATTCTGTTTGCTACTCACTCCGAAGTTTATATTCTTGTGAGCACCTCGAGGTGTATAGTTGTCCTCGACTTTCTGAAAGTTAAATATCATCGAGTGTTGAAAGCAAAGGAGGATTGGAGTCTCGTGATTTGTTGGCATGCCTCGTCCCTTGTGTGGTGGTGACAGCGCTTTCATTCGCGTAAATTAAGTTCACTTTTCCAATATTTTTTTATTTCATTGGCATAATAATTATTTACGAGAGAATTCAAATAAAATTGACTTTTATTCTTCAAATAGCAGCTTTGTTTGCGACGTGAGTGGCATAAAGAATATTGTAAGATGGCCTGCGTTTGTCAGATTAATATAGAAAAGGAACCAATCAATCAATCAATCAATCACTAATGATTTGTATAGCGCCCTTTACTAAGTGAACAAAGGCGCTCTTCAAATAAATTTGTTAAATAAAACGGTTTTTAGACCATTACCAATATATGTATATATATAAATTAAAATATATATATAAACACACGATCAACCTCAATAATCCAACCTCACCCACCCCACCATGACAATCACCGCCAAAAAATCACTATCACCATAAATAAAAAATTCTTTCATCACCACAATACCAACACTCATACCACAGCACAATCATTACCACATCATCCTCAAAACACAATCATCATTCTTCTCAATTTTCTGTCTTGCCACTGGTGCCGAGGCTGCGAAAGAGGGTGAAGGAGAAGTCTTTGCCAACGCTGGTACTGCTGCTGCTATGGAAAGCTTTCTCCTTTATCCTTTCTCCTTGAGCGCTTTGATTCCCTGCGGCCATCTTGGTCTGCTGCGGCCATTCTCGACAGATTCAAAACAACCAACATTTGCAACAAAAACATTCTAATTAATTAAATTTAATTTTTATTTAGACTTTAGATTCTAAAATTTTAATATATTATACCCAAAACCGTTTATTCCACAAATTTATTTAAGCGGCTGCCAAAATGGCAGCCGCTAACCAAAGATAGATCAATAGGAACAATACAAAAAGACTACCTTCTGAGAAGAATGATTATGATAATGACTAAAGTTCATGAAGTGTAGCTGCAAATAACTTTTAGGCATGAAAAATAACCTAACCTACAAGAAAAGCATTTTAAACACTTGAATCGGTTTGATCGTCTATTAAGGCATGTTTAGGAAGCTCAAGAAGGTCACTTCGAGCGATTCAGGCTCAGAAAGAACCTCTCGAAAGATTCGTTTGGTGTTTCTATAAAGTAAGTATGAGATGGAAAAAGCTATTTAGTGGCATAAGAAGAGAGCAAAGAAGGCAAAACAAAAATAAGACTTTCCAGAAAGATGATAAAATAATGGCAGTTTGAAGAAGATCAATCACAATCTTTTTTGATTATTATTTAGATTTAACATTATAACATTTAAAAATACTATACCCAAAACGATTTATTCTATTCTGTAATTTATTTGAGCGGCTACCAAAATGGCAGCCGCTAACCAAAGATCCACGAATAAATGTACCAAGCGAGACTTTGAAATTGGTAGGGGTGTTGGCCAGTGTTGTATAAGAGAAATTCTGAACTCCAAAGGTAGCTATTCGACAGAGAAAAAAGTTAAGAAGTTGCAGGCGGGGCAGAAAGCAGATCAGAAGCCCACCAAATACTTTAATAAAAGTTATATATACAAATCTAGAAAGTTTAAAATAATTTATTTGATTTTTATTTTAGAGAAGAATAATATTTTTGACATACAGAGTTGGTTTCAAATGTATTGTATTGTTAGTGTTAATCAATTTCCGAACGAACGATTTGACATTTTGGAATCGTTGATAATCGCCACTCCCCTTTCAGCCTGCACTAAGTTAAGAAAGAGAATTCTCAAGTTTTAGTCAAGTCTGTCAATCCTATATTAATAGAAAAGTAAATCGGTTCGAATTCAAACGAGTTACGCTTGAACAAAAGTAGTAAAATAAATACCAATATATGCTTTCTGCTTTTAAATCATTTATTATTAATTTAGTTTAAAGTATTTTTCACCAAGCTATTCTCCAGTCATAGCAGTTCTGGTCATTAGAACAATATGCGCCAAATAAAAGTCTAGCGTAAAATTAGGATGCCGTAAACTGTTACGGTAAACACCATAGTGCTGTTGAAACCTCATGGACGTAGTTGTTGGTTCTATGCACTAAGTAAGAGATGCCATGGAGTCTTAGGATGTTATCACAATTCATGTTTAAAAAATGGAAACTTTTGCTGATGTGATGAAATGATGGGATACGATGCCTGGCTTGGAAATATGTGTTTGTCCTTAGATCTATACGAAATCGCTTCTAATTAGTTAAAAATTCGTTCAGTGAATCCTGGTGTTTCCAAGTTTATGTAAAAATCGAAAATTGTATAATATGATGAAGTGCCTTTCTTAGAAATATATTTTTGTTTTCAGGTACTAAATCGCTTCTTATTAGTTAAAAACTCAGATGAATCTTGAAGATTCTAAAGTTATAATAACATTTTTATTGATATAATGTAATGGTTGAATTCTCAGTGCCTGGCTTGTAAATATTTTCTTGTCGTTATGTCACAAGATAACTTTTAATTAGTTAAAGATTCGTTCAGTAAATCCTGATGGTTCCAAAGTTTTAATGAAGATTGATTCCCATTTGATTGAATCACAACTACATCTACATGATACATCGCTGCAATCCATTTTTATTATAACGCGACGGATTACTAGGGAATTGGTTGCAAGGGCGGCGATCTGCTGCAAATCTTGGGTGGGTCCTAACCAGCATGGACGATCCTGGGGGGTCCTAGACTCCGCACTTCCCCTCCCCCACTTAAAAAAACATTTTTAAACTTTTTTTATGCGAATATCTAATTAAGCAATGAATAGTTTGGTTTTAGCCATCTATTACTACAACTACACATACTTACAATGTATTACTATATAAACAATCTGTTTTAGGGCATGGTTGACGATTAGGCTCGTATACAATACAATACAATATAATACAACGACGAGTAAGATTATAGTGGCGTAAATCCGGACGGGCTTCAAAACCACTTAGTTATGGAAAAGTAAATAATGATATTAATAATAATTATCATTTTAAATTTATTATTAACCATTAATAAATAGAAAATAAATAAATAAAATGAAGATAAAATTAGAAAGCAAGAAATTGATGAATGGAAGAAATGAGCAGTAGATTTATGGGTTATTGTGATCTGCCAAACAAGTACGTTCTCAGGGAACGGCTGAATGTCGCGGTCGAGCTCGGGAATTTGAGTCTATTGGGAAGATAATTCCAAAGAGTCGGCGCTGCAACAAAAAAGCTTCTTGCACCTGCATACTTGAGTTTGTAGCTCTGTGCAACTAAATCTCTTGACCTGGAAGACCTGAGTCTTTCCCTCTGGGGAAGACTTGCTCTCATGACAATGCTACTCGACAATTAATTTGGACACTCATTAGACAGACACTTGTGCATTAACAAGATGTTTTTGTATTCAAGTCTGTTTTCAACACGAAGCCAGTGGAGCTCTTTGGGAACAGGGCTGATGTGATCATACTATCTAGCACCTGTTATGAGCCTAGCTGTGGTGTTGAATATATACTGAATTTTCTGCAGCTGCGTCATTGGCAACCCAGTAAGAATGATATTGCCATAGTCAATTCGACTGAGAACCAAAGCAGAAGCCAAAGTTCTCAATGAGTCTTTGGTCAGTAACCCTCTCATGGATCGTATTTGGCGTAGAAAAGCCAAGCAGGTTTGAGTCATCGTATCAAAACAAGAGTTTAAAAATGTTTTTATTGAAAAAGTGGAAGCGTCCAAACTACCAAAAAGTGGGGGGATCTGGACCCCAGGACCCCCCTAGATTGCCGCCCATGATTGGTTGCACTCAAACCTAGGATCCTTAAATGTTGGTCAAGTAGATAGTTGTTAAACACTCGGCTACCCGTTCACCGCTACCTTATAATTAACAATAATCAACTCATAATTAAAATATGATTATTTTTAATTGTTTGGTAAGCACTTAGAATATTGTTTTTAAAAATTTTCATGTAAAACATTTGCACCTTCAAATGTGTTATTTGTCTATGGTTTGAAAATATAAATTGGATTTAATTAATGCCAGTTCCCAGGGTTCAGAATAATTATACTTAGAATGAAATATGGGCTAACAGAGGCAGATTTGCAATAGGTATTATGAGATAAAATCAAGAAGGTCAAGGTAATTAATTTTTTAGTAATATGAGGCTTAAAATTTAAGCCTTAAATTTTAAGCTCTCTCAAAGCCTCAATTATAACAACTTTTTTATTAAAAAGAATCTGTTAATTTTTTTTAGATAGTTCAGTTGAATAAATATTGAAAAGAAAATGCCACCAAATGCAAGAAACTTTGAAGGATCTTCAGCGGCCTCCGTGCACCTCATACACTTCATATAACGCATACGACGATGAAACGCCGCCCATGCTAACTACGCCTCAAATGCTTCAAGTGAGTTCACAATCATCCCTGCAGCCTATATAAGCACGCACTTTTGCACTCAGTTCAAAAATGTCTTCTCAGAAGAATGAAATGGCAGGCGAATCTTCCACCAATGCAGCCCCTCCTCTCCCCATGCAGATGTCCACTCAGAAGTACAAGAGAACGAACTTCGAGGAGGAGGAGAATTCTGGCGTCGAACTGGCCTCCCGACAAGAATTGCCATCGCCCGCTTCCAACTTTGACCCGACAGTTTCTTTCCAGCATTACAAGGTGACCTTCTGGAAACGCAGGACATTCATGGAGAAAGTTCTCATCATCCTCCTCCTCATCTTCTTCCTCTTCTCTGCAGTCCTACTCATCCTCCTCGCCACCTGGAGCAAGCCACCTGAAGGTGAGTGCAGTGATGCATGGGAGGGGGGCGGTGTCGTGGGGAAGAGGGTACCTTGTCTGCAGCTTCATGACAAAAAACAGTGAAGGAGAATTGTTAAAGTAATGGGTGGTGTAGTGGTATGCATGCTGTTTAGATAAGAAGGAGGATGGTGAAGATGATGATGCATTGGTTGACACAACTGTTGTTTATTGTGGGAAGAAGTTTAAAGAAGATAGGAAGATGGTGTCTAAAGGAATAAGTTGTAGTGTAGGTAAGATTATCACTTATTCATGCACCAAGCTGCAGAAGATGATAAAAATAAAAATTATAAATAGAATGAAAATAAATAAATAATAATAATAATAACAAGAGTAATAATGGAATAAAAATGTAAGGCATGGTTACAGCTGAGAGACATTAGTAAACAGTTTATAAGTCGTGTTTGTTATTGTTTGCACTGTTTGCAATTAGAAGCTCTAAGTAGGGCAGCAGGTTGACTGCTGTAAAACTAAGAAGGCCTCTACTCCCTCCATCATCCATTCATCCCTCTACTCCCTCCATTATCCATTCATCCCTCTACTCCCTCCATCATCCATTCATCCCTCTACTCCCTCCATTATCCATTCATCCCTCTACTCCCTCCATTATCCATTCATCCCTCTACTCCCTCCATCATCCATTCATCCCTCTACTCCCTCCATTATCCATTCATCCCTCTACTCCCTCCATCATCCATTCATCCCTCTACTCCCTCCATCATCCATTCATCCCTCTACTCCCTCCATCATCCATTCATCCCTCTACTCCCTCCATCATCCATTCATTCCTCTAACCCTCTCTGAATCCATTCATCCCATTAAACCCTCTCTGAATCCATTCATCCCATTAAACCCTCTCCGAATCCATTCACATCTTTACACCTATCCACACCATCATTCTACCCCACTAAATTACCAATTGCACCATTTTACACATCCATCCATCTCGTCAAGTTATTTATCCATCCATCCACTCATCCATTTGTCTAAATACACCACAAATCTGCTTCACCCCACCTATCCCATTTATTCCACAAATTTGTTATCCTTGTCATTACTACCACTGTGTGGCTTTGAAGTTTTTTGGTCTAACGCCACTTCAATCATATTCGTCAATCTATTTGCATTAAATTGTACAATTGTATTTGAACTAATCAAGAACTCAATCACTTCAACCATGTCACTGACACCACAACAAAACTATTACACCACCACATCACCACCTCTACACCACCACATCACCACCTCTACACCACCACATCACAACCACTACTTCACCAACGCAATTACACCACCAGTTCATCACCACTACTACACCACAAACAAACCACATCACCACCTCTACAACACCAACACTACTACACCACCACCACTACTACACCACTTCTACACCACCACACATCACCACCAACACCACAAACAAACTTTACCAAAACATCACCAACACACCACCACATTTCACCAACACACCACAACATCACCAACACACCACAACATCACCAACACACCACACATCACCAACACAACACAACATCACCAACACAACACAACATCACCAACACACCACAACATCACCAACACACCACAACATCACCAACACACCACACATCACCAACACAACACAACATCACCAACACAACACAACATCACCAACACACCACAACATCACCAACACACCACAACATCACCAACACACCACACATCACCAACACAACACAACATCACCAACACACCACACATCACCAACACACCACAACATCACCAACACACCACAACATCACCAACACACCACAACATCACCAACACCAACACATCACCAACACACCACAACATCACCAACACACCACAACATCACCAACACACCACAACATCACCACCACACCACAACATCACCAACACACCACAACATCACCAACACACCACAACATCACCAACACCAACACATCACCAACACACCACAACATCACCAACACACCACAACATCACCAACACACCACAACATCACCACCACACCACAACATCACCAACACAACACAACATCACCACCACCACCACAACATCACCAACACACCACAACATCACCACCACCACAGCAAGCAAGGCAGAGATCGAAACGTGTGAAAAGAAAGTCTGCATCAACGCAGCCTCTTCGATCCTCAACTCTATTGACCTAGACGTTGACCCCTGCGATGACTTCTACCACTTCGCTTGCGGCAACTGGATCAGGTCGAACCCCATCCCCCACGGCAGCAGGTATTGGGACACGTTCATGGAGATTAGAGAGGGGAACATGCATGTCCTGAAAGAGTTTATAGGTTGGTAGGGGGAGGGGGGGTTGAAGGTTGGTTGAGGAGGTTTATAGGGAGGATTTGAAGGTTGTTAGGGGGGGTTGAAGGTTGGTTGAGGTGGCTTATAGGTTGGGAAGCAGGGTTTGAAGGTTGGTTGAGGGTTTTTAGGTCAGTATAGGTTTTTTAGGTCAATCTCTAAGGATCAATAATAAGAGAATTCTGTTGACACACACGATAATCAGAAATGGTTGTCTGCATTCTATCTAGTCGCAAGGCAGACTTTGACAGCGTATAAGGTGCTTGCATGAAAGAGCACAAGCACAACAGGCTCTCCATTCATTGTCTTAAATCATCTTGAATCATCATCCTAAATCATCATTTATTGTGGCATCATATACAATTACAACGTCATGATCAAGACAGCAAAAATAGGAATAAAGCGAAACTTATAAAATGCCTATTTTTATTTTTTATTTTATTATTTTTTAAAATTAAGATTATGAATTCGCTACACAGACCTTTGAATGGTCTGGTTACTTTTAGGGTTGATATTTTTTCAAAACATTTTAAAGTAAAGAATGAAATTGGCGCAGTCAAAATTGGAAAAAATAGCATTTATAAAATTTAATGTGTTTGCCTCGTGACGTCACTGATGATGCCACTCTTTTTGGAATTGCCTCTGAAGGCTTCTTTAATCACAGTGAGCAGGCAAATAAATAAAAAAGTAAAGTTTAAAAAATAAATTTTTAAAATGTATTTTAAGAAGGCATATTTTTGAGGTGTTGTGGTCGACACAGATGAGTGTGAGAGTGTCAACAGTTATGCTTTAATGTCAAGTAGTGCGACACCTGGGAAACTGTTAAGCGTGAAAAATCACATTTTTAACGGTTGTAAAACCTCTAAGCCATGAACGTGACATTCGTTACACTCACCTTTAATTCTCGTGGGAATTCTCTTGGGAATTTAATTCTCGAATGGCAATGGTTATTTAGAGAGGGGTCATATTGTTCAGAAGCTCTGTCGAGGTCAGCAATCGAGCACTTCCAATTCCAGTGCTTTCGTTTCGGTTCGAAAAAATCTCTCCAGAAATAACAGCACTCATTTGTGAAGTCTGGCTCCATGGCTTCGTCGAACTAGTCTTGGTTCACGCCACTTTAAGGGATGCTTGTGGTGTACTGTGGTCTTCAAGGGCTTATCATCCTTCCATTCATCTTTTTCACAAACGCTATAACTACCTCTAAAAGAGCCACTACAAATCACACTATCGCCACAACCACCTTTCAACTAACACGTCTACAAGCACAGCAGCAACGAACACGACCATCACAATCGCCACCAGAGAGTCCTCCGGAAAAGCAATCGAGCGACGCTGAGCGCAAGATGAAGACTCTGTACCGCTCGTGCATTGACGAAAATAATCAACGAGAGCAGCTGGGAATCCAGCCGCTGATACCTCTCTTCAAAGTTTTGGGCGGCTGGTCGGTGTCGGTGATCGACGATGTGGTGTACAATGAGACAGCACCCTGGGACCTGCAGGACCTGCTCACGCGCTCCTTCAGCGTCCTCAACTACGTCTTCTTTGGCTTCGAAGTGACCGAGAACGATCGCGAGCCTTCCTCCAACATGCTCAGGGTGTGTGTGGGGTGTTGTGTCTTGGATGTGGAGTAGTGAGTGTTGTAGTGTTGGATGTGGCGGTGATGGTGGTGGAGTGGATGGAGTATTGTGTCGTGTGTGGTCGGGTGGATGTGGAGGGAGTGGGGTGTGGATGAAGGTGTAGTGTTGTGGCGTGGGTGGAGGGTGGCAGCTACAGGGACGTATAGTGCCTGTGCCTGGCCACCACAGTTGCGGCAAGGAGACTTCCTCGACAAGAATCTAGTGATGAACAAAACCAAGGAGAACATCAAGGTGCCTCATAAGATATGAATACCCCTTCATCCCTACTGCCAATACTCAACGAATACAATTTTACTAGTTCTACTACTTTTATTAAAAACCACCCAAGCCATTATTTCCACTACTACTACCACCATCATCACCATCACTACCCTAGCATCACCACCACCACTACTACTACCATCATCTGCATCATCACTATCACTATCACCATCATCTCCACTGCTACTACCATCATTACCATCACTACCACCATCATTACCATCACTACCACCATCATCACCATCACTACCACCACCATCATCACCATTACTACCACCATCATCACCATCACTACCACCATCATCACCATCACTACCACCACCATTATCACCATCAGCACAACAACCCCTTCAGAAGCTGAATGCACGCAAAGCCTATTTCATGGAGCTAGCCGTCCTGTTGGGAGGGAAGGAGGAGGAGGCAGGAGGCTACCTGGATGAGGTGCTGCAGCTGGAAGAGGCGCTTGTCATGGTTTGTGGAGGGAAGGGGGTTGTAAGGGTGTGAAGGGGGTTGTTATTGTGTGGGGGGGATGGTTGTTGGTAGTGGAGAGGGGGTTGTTATAGTATGGGGGGGGGTTGTTGGTAGAGGAGAGGGGGTTGTTAGTGGTATGTGAGAGGGTTATTAGGGGTAGTGGGGAGGGGGCTGTTATAAGTGTCGAGAGGTTTTTCAAATACTTTCACTTTACGCCGCTTTTGAAAATGGCAAATGTGCTTGTCTTGTGATTATGACGCTCATCGTAGTTCCGAACGACGTGTGTTCGATTCCTAGCATTGGCAAGTATTTTTCGGAAAGGGAAGAGACATCTCAAGAAAAGACTTGAGCCTCCTGAAAGTAAATGACGGATGGCTTTTCTCACGATTATAAATTCAGAGAAGATGGTGACGATATTCTCAGTATTCACACCATTACACCACGTTATGCATTGGTTATGCTGAGGAAACGAGTCGTTTGGTCATGCATTGGTGTTAGTTTTAGTATATTTTACAAGTAGTAGTAGTAGTAGTAGTAGTGGTAGTAGTAGTAGTAGTAGTAGTAGTAGTAGTAGTAGTAGTAGTAGTAGTAGTAGTAGTAGTATTGTTATTATTATTATTAGTAGTAGTAGTCGAAGTAGTAGCAGTAGTAGTATTAGTAGTAGTAACGTTTCTATTTACAGATGACTGATTCTCTAGACAAGGAGAGGGAGGACGCCTTCAACTTCAACATCAAGAACGTCTCAGAACTACAAGCCTCCTACCCCTTCGTGTGTTGCCTTTTGACGCTATCATCATCATCATCACCAACATTACAACTACAACCACCACTACAACAACCACCACCACAACAACCACCACTACCACTAAAACCACCACCACAACAACCACCACCACCACAACAACCACCACCACTACTACAACCACCACCACTACTACAACCACCACCACAACAACAACCACCACCACCACTACAACCACCACCACTACAACAACAACCACTACAGCAACCACAGCAACTGCCACCACCACCAAACTAACAGCTGGACTGGCTGACGTTCATGAACAAGCAGCTGAGCGAGGGCAACGTCAGCATCAACGCCTCTGAGCCCGTCCTCATCAACAACCACGACTTCTTCCAGCAGCTCACCACCTTCCTGAACGCCACCACGCAGACCATGCCAGGACGCAGGTACATAGGGGACTTTCTAAGCGGGGTTGTTTTGTTCGCAGTGCTGAGTGGTTGGCAGTTTTTGATTTGTTTTTTACTGCAATGACGGAAGTCGTGAAGTTTTGCCATCCATTTTTGGTTTTTATTGAACGGTCGATTGAGGACGCTGTTCAAAGTGTGAGATTTATCCATGCTGATTGGAGAGAATGGCATGATGCGACCATGGATGGGTTTGTCGGTTTTTGAGATACTCAACCATCACCATCATAATCATCATTATCATCATCATCATTATCATCATCATCGACAACAACATCATCAACATCACCACCATCCTCAGCATTTTAACATCCTCCTCATCATCACAACCATCAACATCAGCATTATCGTTCTCAACATCATCATCCTCATCAGCAAAATCATCATCAGCAATTAACATCACCGTCATCATTCTCTTCATCACTACTACCATCAAAACCATCATCAACACCATCATCATCATCATCATCATCATCATCATCATCATCATCATCATCATAATCATCATCATCATCAGGAGCATTCAGAACTTTGTGGTGTGGAAGATGGTGCTCTCGTTTGCTCCACACCTCTCTTCCAAGTTCAGTCAAGCGCACACGAACTTCTACAAGATCTACTGGGGTGGGTAGTGTGCTGGTGGTGGTGCTGGTGGTGGTGCTGGTGCTGGGGTGGGTGGTGTGCTGGTGCTGGGGTGCTGGTGCTGGTGGTGGTGTGCTGGTGCTGGGGTGGGTGGTGTGCTGGTGCTGGTGCTGGGGTGCTGGTGGTGGTGTGCTGGTGGTGCTGGTGGTTGTGCTGGTGCTGGTGGTTGTGCTGGTGCTGGTGCTGGTGTGCTGGTGCTGGTGGTGGTGTGCTGGTGCTGGTGGTTGTGCTGGTGCTGGTGTGCTGGTGCTAGTGCTGGTGTTGGTGGTGATGGTTGTAGTTTTGGTTGTGCGTGGTGTGGTGGGAGGTTGTAGTAGTGGTGGTTTTAAGGGGGGTTGTGGTTGTATGTGGTGTTGATTGTGTCTGTATAGGGATAGTGGTGATTGTGACTGGTGTGTGGTGGCGGGTGGTAGAAGGATAGATTGCGAGAAAGAGGTGCGCTGGATGAATGTACACGCACATACACACACTCACACACACACACTCACACACACACACACACAAACACACACACATACACACACGCATACAGACATCGTCGGGGAGCAGGACGAGTGGAAGGACTGCCTGGCGCTGGTCGAGACGCAGATGGGCTTCGCGGTCGGCGCGATGTTCGTCCGACACAAGTTCGAACCTGAGAGCAAGTTGTCGGTATGTTGAGGGTGCTGTTGTGGTGGTGGGCGGTGGAGGGATGGCGTGGTTGTAGTGGGTTTTTAGAGTTGTTTGGTCACGAGTTTTATCGACATAGGTTCTGATCATTTGTTGTGCGCTTGTGTGATTAAAGCGTTAATGAAGTGTTGAATGGTAACTGAGGTGGTTGAGGGTGTTTCAGAAGTAGGCACCACCATCAACACTACTACTACTACCACCACTACTAGTACTACCACCACTACTATCACTACTACTACCACCACCACCACTACTAGTACTACCACCACTACTACTACCACCACCACTACTACTACTACCACCACTACTACCACCACTACTACTACTACCACCACTACCACCACTACTACTACTACCACCACTACTACTACTACCACCACTACTACCACCACTACTATCACCGCCACCACAGGCGACGAAGATGATCGTGAATATAAAGAAGGCCTTTATAGAGAATCTGCCGTCACTCTCCTGGATGGACCCGCCCACTAGACAGGCTGCCATTCACAAGGTGGTAGTGGTGATTATGATGGTGTGTGGTGGTGGTGATTATGATGGTATGAGGTGTTGGTGTAGTGGTGGTGGTGGTTATGATGGTATGTGGTGGTGGTGTTGGTGGGGATGGTGGTATGTGATGGTGGTGTTGTACCACCACCATCACCACCACCACCACTTCAGGCGAACGCGATGGAGTACCTGATTGGCTACCCAGACTTCATCCTCAACAACACCCTCCTTGACGCCTACTACAGCAAGGTGCTTTTTAATTTTTACCATTCTCTATCATTATCATCATCGTCATCATCACCATCAGCGTCACCATCATCATCACAGAAATTATCATCATCATCACCCCTTCTTCATCATCATCATCATGACAGATCGAGCCGCAAGAGGACACCTACTTCGGCAACCTCCTCTCCATCTTCTTCTCCAACAGCAGGAACATGTTCTCCAAGTTACGAGCCGCCAACGACAAGCTACAGTTTGCTAAATCCTCATCATCATCAGCACCACACCAACCACCATCAGGACAAGCATACTACTACAACCGCACTATGACCACCACAACAACTAAACTACCACACTATCGCTACAACAAGCACAAAAATCACACCACTGCAACAACCACCACACAGCAACAACCAAAACACGACTACACTCACAATCACACCACGCCACGCCACAACAACCACACTACAACAACAATAACCACAACAACTACACCCCAACACAACAACAACCAAACTACAACAACAATAACCACGACAACTACACCCCAACACAACAACAACCACACTACAACAACAATAACCACAACAACTACACCCCAACACAACAACAACCACACTACAACAACAATAACAACAACAACTACATCCCAACACAACAACAACCACACTACAACAACAATAACCACAACAACTACACCCCAACACAACAACAACCACACTACAACAACAATAACCACAACAACTACACCCCAACACAACAACCACCACGACAGATGGAGCATGTCGCCGTCGGATGTGAACGCCTACTACGCACCCAACAGGAACCACATGGTCTTCCCCGCTGGCATCCTGCAGGGAAGGTTCTTCAACAAGGACCTGCCTGAGTCAGTTGTTGTTGTTGTGTTGTTGGTTGTGTTGTTGGTGTTAGTGTTTGCTGGTGTTGGTGTTTGTTGGTGTTGGTGTTTGTTGGTGTTGGTGTTTGTTGGTGTTTTTGTTGATGGTGTTGTTGTGGGTGTTGTTGTTGTGGGTGTTGGTGGTGTGGGTTTTGTTGTTGTTTTAGTTTCTGGTATTGTTGATGTTATTGTTATTGTAGTTTTATCTAGGGACACCCCTTCACACCATCATCTCTCTCCTGCAGCTCCATCAACTATGGGTCGATCGGCATGGTCGTTGGTCACGAACTAACTCATGGATTCGATGACCAAGGTGAGTGAGTGAGTGAGTGAGTGAGTGAATGAGTGAGTAAGTGTGTGAGTGTGTGAGTGTATGAGTGAGTGAGGGAGAGAGTGAATGAGTGAGTGAGTGAGTGAGTGAGTGAGTGAGTGAGTGAATGAGTGAGTGAGTGAATGAGTGAGTGAGTGAGTTAGTGAATGAGTGAGTGAGTGAGTGAGTTAGTGAATGAGTGAGTGAGTGAGTGAGTTAGTGAATGAGTGAGTGAGTGAGTTAGTTAGTGAATGAGTGAGTGAGTGAGTGAGTTAGTGAATGAGTGAGTGAGTGAGTTAGTGAATGAGTGAGTGAGTGAGTGAATGAGTGAGTGAATGCCTTGGTGACGCAGGTAACAACTTCGATGCTGACGGAGTATTTAGACAGTGGTGGGATGAGAAGATCAAGCAGAACTTCCACAACAGGTTCTGCTACTACTACTACTACTACTACTACTACTACTACTACTACTACTACTACTACTACTACTACTACTACTACTACTACTAGTACTGCTACTACTACTACTACTACTACTACTACTACTACTACTACTACTACTACTATTTCTACTACTACTACTACTACTATTTCTACTACTACTTCTACTACTACTACTACTACTACTACTACTACTACTACTACTACTACTACTACTACTACTACTACTACTACTACTACTACTACTACTACTACTACTACTACTACTACTACTACTACTACTACTACTACTACTACTACTACTATTACTACACAGGACTCAATGTCTGGTTAATCAGTACAGTAGGTACCAAGTCGATGGAATGAACGTGAGTTGATGTTTCCTTCTAAGGTAGTTGTGTTGTCAGTTGTTATTTTTGAGATATTGCATGATATCATTACCACCATAACACTCACCACACTACCCACAAACCACTCATCATCACACAACCACTGCAACCATCTACCTCCACACCGCACAGCCGCTCACTACACAACCACTCATCACCCACAACCTCAAACACACAACCACACCACACAACAACACCCACAACCATAACCACACAACCACCCATTCTCACACCACACAAAAAACCACACCGCAGCTGAATGGCAAATTCACGTTGGGCGAGAACATAGCAGACAACGGAGGCATCAAGTCAGCATTCAACGCGTACATCAGCCTCGACAAGCGGGAACCACTGCTGCCCGGTGTGCCCTACAACCACAAGCAGCTCTTCTTCATCGCGTTCGCCCAGGTCACTTCACTGAAATCACTTTATTATATTTAGGAGCACTGCAAAACCTCAATACACAGCACCTCGCTTAACTACGTGTCACCACACTACACTTTAAAACACCGCACTGTAACCATCACGCTCGACCACGCCACACCAACACTGACCACCACACACCATTTTACCACATTAAACACCACACTCCGTTTTACCACATTCCGTTTTACCACACCACCTCACACTACACACCTCAACTACCCACAAACCCCCTTCCACACTCGACAACACAGGGCTGGTGCAACAACATCAAAAAGTCCGACCAGCAATACAGCATCCTGAACGACCTGCACTCGATCTCGCAGTACCGCATCATCGGAGCCACCAGCAACAGCAAGCACTTCGCCGAAGCCTTCAGCTGTGCCCGCGACTCGCCCATGAATCCCACGGAAAAGTGCGAAGTGTGGTAGTGAAGTGTGTGTGTTGTGGTTCGTGTGATTTGGTGGGCTCGATGGGTTTGTGTGGTCGGTGTGTTACGATGAGTTTGAGTTTGGTATGGCGTGGTATGGGAGGTGTTTTGAAGCCTGGTATGGGAGGTGGTGTGGTATGGTGAGGTCTTGTAAAGCGTGGGGATGTGTGGTGAGGTGGTTTTGAGACTATGGGCTAACTAGAGCCAAACCTATCTACCACACGAGACTGCTACTCTTTTCAATTGGTGCTACATCTTGGCCACTGAAACCTCGTGTAGCTCATGATCATGGTGGATGCCTGCTTGAGGTGACCACCATCTCTAACCGCTTAACGGGACAGACGACGCTGAATTTTGTACCTTTGTATCTGCTTTCTTACGTTCATGTCGTTGTATTGACATTTTCGACTTGACTGCCACTGCTACAACTACTACTGCTGCTGCTGCTACGACTACTACTACTAATACTACTACTACTACTACTACTACCACTACTACTACTACTACTACTACTACTACTACTACTACTACTACTACTACTACTACTACTACTCATACTACTACTACTGATGCTACTACTACTACTACTACTACCACCATTACTACTACTACTACTACTACTACTACTACTACTACTACTACTACTGCTGTTACTACCACTACTACTAATACTACTACTACTACTACTGCTTCTACTATTACTACTACTGCTACTATTACTGCTACTACTAATACTACTACTAATACTACTACTACTACTACTACTACTGCTACTACTACTACTGCTACTACTACTACTACTACTACTACTACTACTACTACTACTACTACTACTACTACTACTACTACTACTACTACTACTACTACTACTACTACTACTACTACTACTACTACTACTATAACTATTCCTTTTATTTTTGGCACTATTACTGTTATTGCTACTATTACTTATTGATATTGTTGATTCTACTGACAATGACGATAGAATCATGGTAGTTGATGTTGTCTCCTTAGCAGGGCGTCTGCGTAGTCGCACGTGACGCAACCTATGAGGCTGACGTCATCAAGCCGTTGTTGCTTCCGACTACGGTGTATTTGTTATTAATACTCGGTATTAATGTTTATATTATCATTGTTATTTTTATCATCATGATTACTATTATTAGTAGCTGTTATTTACGTTGTAGTAAATGTGTTTTTTCTGCTATAATCATCATGATTCTACGTCTTCAGTCGTTTCTTATATATATATGGCATTGTTGAGCGCTAGTTGCATTGTATATTTAATTTATAGACTCTTAGTGTTGTTTAATCATGCGTTTGTATCATCATTATCATCTGGTTTTCATCATCATCATCATCGTCTAGTCTTCATCATCATCATCATCATCATCTGGTCTTCATCATCATCATCATCACCATCATCTGGTCTTCATCATCATCATCACCATCATCTGGTCTTCATCATCATCATCATCATTTGGTCTTCATCATCATCATCATCATCTGGTCTTTATCATCATCATTATCATCATCATTATCATCATCATCATCATCATCTGGTCTTCATCATCATCATCATCATCATCATCATCATCATCTGGTCTTCATCATCATCATCATCGTCTAGTCTTCATCATCATCATCATCATCATCATCATCATCATCATCATCGTGAGCACCATGATTGCTAGTGGATCATGTGTTTATGTAACCTGATTTCATCATGTTGGTGTTTTATTGTTATTATTGTTGTTGTTGTTTATGTTGTTTATGTTGTTGTATTGTTGTTGTCAAAAAAATGTATAACAGTTTGGAGCTTGTTGTTGTTATTCGTCCAGTATTCCCTATCACTTCTCCATGATGAGTTCCTCACAACAACAACATGAAAACAAGCTACCCCCTGCAACACCATGACTATTCCGTGAGACCGCTGCACTCTGAACATCATTACCAGCATCATATTCATCAGCATCATTATCATCATCATCGCCATCATCATTATCATCATTATCGGCATTATTATCAGTAGTCATCTTCATCCTCTTGTACATTCATTGAGGGACGCCTGAATAGTCCACGTGACCTCCTATGTCGTTGTTTGGAGTCTTGCCACCGCCATCTTCTTGTTGTTGTGGTTGTGTTGTTGATTTTATGTTGTAGTTGTAGTTGTTGTTGTTGTTGTTGCAAGTTCAAAGAGTTTTGTTTTCATTCCGACTGCTACTCCAAAATTGAGTCACCACACTTTCGCCACCACTACCACACTGTCGCCACCACTACCACACTGTCACCACCACTACCACATAGCCTCTTCTACCACTACCACAAAAACAACAATAACAACTGCATGAGACTTATTACGACGGCTCTGCAACTGTTTTAATAGCCAGTCTTTTTCCATCTTCGTTATGATTGCTTGTTGGTACCTCTATTTACACTGATATTGGTGATTCGATGTAATATTGATTTTTATTTAAATATTTGATATTTAAACATAATATTGGTACTCTAATGTAGTTTTAGTATTTAAACGTAACCCTTATATTTGAGGTTAATTTTTGATATTTAAACGTAACCCAAATATTCAAGTGTAATTTTTGTATTTAAACGTAATATTGATCATGATATTATAGTGAGTGATACTCTTCATATTGTTACGTTTAAGAGTGAGCAGCTTCAGATTACTGCATATATTCGTTGGCTTCGGCGGCCACATCCCCCTGTATCATCATCATCATCATCATCATCATCAATCAGTCGTCTCAAGTTGTACACACACACACAAACACACACACACACACATACACACACACACACACACACACACACACACACCCACACACACACACACACACATAAAAACACACACTCTCATTGTTACTACACGCTGTTATTGTCACATACGTTACTCTTGTAACATTTCCACTTAATTCCTGTTGACGCAAACTGATTCGGCAGCGCCCCACAAGCACTGCAGCATCACGCCATCGTTTGTAACAGTTGTGCCGCAGAACGATCAGCTGATGTCGTTTCTATGAATCGTTTTCGAATAATTGTTTTACTTGAATCATCGAGTCATTGAATCAAGTTTTACAAAAATCATTTGTCTCGTGTCATCAGTTATATATGATGGAGATGATGATGATTGATGATGATGAGGATGATGATGATGATGATGATGATGATGATGATGATGATGATGATGATGATGATGATGATGATGATGATGATGATGATGATGATGATAAGGATGATGATGAGGATGATGATAAGGGTGATGATAAGGATGATGATAATAGTCAGCAACAAGAGATATAGACTTTTTGCACACTTGGATCACAAAGGTGCGTCCCAGGCGCTTGACGGCCTGCCTGGAGTGTGGTGCTTGTGTGTGTGGCTTGGTGATGCTCCCGTCTAGAAGAGACGCCCTGTGGCGTCGGCTGTCACTGTCACACTGCTGTGTGGTTTCCTTCCTGCTTGCGGTATGACAGCTTGTTGCTTTGGCTCTTAAGGGCTCCTTTGAGACATTTAAACTTTGAGTCTTGCATCAGCGCGTTCTTGTGGTCTGAGTCCTCCTTCATGGCACCCATGCAAGCTGCTGAGCAACCATGCAGAATCGTTTCTGTTGGAAAGTACTCACTCGGTTTTAGTGGTAACGTGATTTAATTTTTATTGATTTAGTGATTTAGAGTTTTAGTTTTAAAAGGTTTTAGTTTTCCTTTAGTGTTAACACATGCCATTTAATTTTTTTTCTTAAGTTTCATAACTTATTTTCAAATGAATACAACCAAGTGGTGTAAATTTTTATTTTACCGATAGGTGGCGCGTTACGTTTCTAAGTTTTAAGTCTCTCTTTGAGGGGCTCACTCGGGTGGCAGTGACCTAATCAGCATTTATTCACATGAACACGTGGAAGTGAATGAACGCCTGCTATTCGGAGGAGACAGAAGCATTCTCACGATCGTTCTTTCAACGAGACGGCATCGCCACTGGTCGCATCTGCTCCGCTGGGCACTGGACTGTCGACCGAGTTGACGAAGTAGTAGGGGTCCTTGTCGATGCTGCTCTGGCACAGCACTTCGAGGCAGTTGAGACTCATCGTCTCTTGCGTGGCGATGTGCTCGTGCATCTTCTCCTTCACCGCAGGTCTCAAGTCCTTCTCCGGTGCGAACACTGAGGCCTGGCTCGTCCATCGGTGGCTTTGCACCTTCTGCGCACTGATTCTGTGGAGTTTAAAAAGTGTTGCGCGTTCAACATTTTGCTAGAAGTATTTTTATAAATAAATCTATATAAATTTATTAATTTTTATGGATACTGAATTTTAAGACAATGCTGTATGGCGAAAAAACAACTTTTCCACAAACCACATTCTACTTTCACGCATTCTTTCCTCCCTTCCCCTCCACCTACCTCAGGTTAGGGTCAGGGGTCAAGAGACTGCTGAGTAGTTCTTTGGCTTCAGCCGACACCATATCCCAGCTGGGACTTGACGTCATGTCTAGAGAGGCCTCAGAGATCTTGCCGAAGATTCCGTTGTAGTCGTTTGGGTCTTGTCCGCAGAAGGGAAACTCGCCTGGGGAAGAAAGTGTTTAGCTTTAATTACCGAATAATACTGTGTGGAAAATGCATCCCGTATTCGATGAACAAAATAATGGAACAATAAATTCCAAAAAGAGATAAGTAAAGAGCGCATCAGTTTTGAAATATAAATTTTCAAGTACAAAAAGTGCGTCTTATGAGATGGTATAATTTTAATGTGTCATTTTGAACGGAGATTTGATTGATACAAAAAACAAGACTTTCACATTTTAAATCATTTATATATTATTCAAAAACTATCGAAAATAACAACTCACAGACCATCTTCTATTCCACAGCACCAACTCACCAGTGAGCAGGACGTACATGAGGACTCCAAGGGCCCACATGTCGACCCTGGTGTCGTAGCCCTCTTCCAAGAGCATCTCAGGCGCGATGTAGCAGGGATTGCCGCATATCAGGTACAGCTTCTTGTTCAAACTCTTGATCTTCCTGGCCAGACCGAAGTCGCACAACTTGAACTGCACCAGGCCAGAAAAGGTTATGTCAGTCACGACGCTGGCAAGGGTGACGTTGCGGTTTGCGATTTGGTACGAGGCCAGGTGCTCCAGTCCCCTCGAGAGCTGCATCACCACGTCGCTGATGAACCTCTCGCAGTGGTAGTGGTTTTCGTTGAGGATCACCTCGGCCAGACTGCACTTGGGGAAGTTCTTGATGTAGACGCACGAGAAGTTGTCGTCGAAAGTGATGATGTCTGCGTACACGAGGTTCGCGTGTCTGAGCATCCGCATGATCTTCATCTCCCTGCGCACCTTCAGCTGCTGAGGTTTCGTTAAAGTGCGCATATCGAAGATTTTGAGGAAGTAGTTGCTGTGGCTCTTGAGGTCCTTGCACATGCGAAGACACACTTTGTCTTCGTTGGTGCACAGTATCTCGTCGTTCAGCTTGAAGTTCTCCAACAGAACCGGCTTGTCGGGGTTGTTGTGTACCGAAGGAATGATGAGAACTCGGTCGTTGTTCTGCGTGCCTGCTTTCCTCGTCAGCTCCGTGATGGCAGCTATTTCCTCTTTGTCCAGAATGAAATCCGATCTTTTGACCTGTTCCTGTCCAAAGCCGAAGAGCACTTGGTTCGCTTTGAGGTACAAGTCATCGAGACTGACGATCTCCGTGCCGTCACTTGCATGCAGCCTCCGCATCGAACCACACGCCAGTTTCTCGCTCAAGGTCGACATCACTCGTTCGAAGGTGCCTCCGGTCTTTGGACTCAACAGCCACTTGATCACTCTCCTGGGCCTCAAGACGTTGTTGCGCAGTACGTAAATCATGACACTTTTCCTCGCCTCCAATGCCCCTCCCCTCTTCTCACCACATGTCAACCTGTCTTCCGACGGGACCATCTTGATGGCAGTCATCTTCTTCGCTTCGAGCTTGTTGTTTTCACTCATCGACGTCTGCAGGTCCTTCTTGCGACCAATCCCTCCTCTCCACTCCTGCATGCCCTGCAGAGCCAGGTAGTTCATCCTCTTGAAGCTGTTGCCACTGCTCACCACGTAAATGCCTCCGTCCTTCAGTTCCAGAATGTTTTTCACTTTGACTCCCTGCAGACTGAAGAGCACTCTGACGCCGTAAGGCATTGACGTTACGTCTCTGACCGAGGTGGTGTTCAGCTGGTCGAAGAGGTAGGAAAGGGTGCGACACTTGGTGTGGCAGATGACGTACTCCATGCCGTGGAAGAACTTGTCTCCGTTGCGGAAAAGTTTTATGCGGATGCCTTGGCGTGATCCCGGTTCGATCTTCCAGAAGCGACTGATGGCGGAGTCCTCGTTTGCCTCCAGGCTGATGATTTCCAGGCGGTTCTTGTCTTCGCCTTCGTTTTGGTATTCGGCATCGTTGATTTCTCTGGCGACTGCACGGATATTTTAGCGATTTTAGTTCATAAAAAGATTATTTATCAAAGAAATTTTAATATACTGTGTTTCCAAAACAAAATTCATGGTAAATTGTTTTTGTTTTTCAAGTTTCTCAGAAAGAAGAAAATTTTTCGTAAAGCAAAACTATTTGTTTTTACTCGGTAGGATATATAGGACTTTGAATGAATTTAATTGTCTCAACCCAACCAACAAGTGTTTTGAGGCTTCATTGAAGCCCGAAGTCCATTTGGAGCTTTTGTGGTTCAGACGGGACTGACAATCGGGTTGAGGTTCTTGCATGAAGGCACAAACATCAATGGTTGGACGTTATCTCTAATTCAGTTAGTTCGAGTTCTGCCATCGCTTAGTAGAGGATAGGACTTAGAAGCTACCCAGCTGAAAAAATCTTTAAAAAACAATAAAAGGTTGTCTTCTCAAGAAGGTAAGCAGAAAAAAATGTTTTATGACTAAAAATAGAAATTAAAATCTAAAAAGCCGAAACTTTAATGTATCTTTACTGACATGCATAGAAAGGGAAAGACCAAAACTACTTTCATAACGAGAAAACGTTTGTCGACAATGGCGATGTCTCAAGAACATGATATTTTTCAAGTCAGACCAACTCCGAGTTCTGTAAGCCTCTAGTGCCTTTAGAATGACCAGCATACTTTTTTGAGGAAGATTTCAATGGAAAGACAAGCGTGGCAAAGATTGGAGGAAAACTATTTTTTATGGACTTGACTCAAGCTACATGGATGATCGTCCCCACCAAGATCAGAAATCTAGGAAGTGTCTAGCCTTGGAAGTACATAGATTTCATAAGCAAGACCGAGATTTAAGAAAAAGGCTTTAGTATCTTTTGAAGGTGTCGCAAGGAACAAGCGAATGTTTTTTTACTGAAACCACCACTGAAACTCCAACCTTCCTGCTCAATGACTTCGTTCTGGTCCTGCGTCGACCTGCAGTGCAGGAGCGTGGTGGCGAGCGACAGTTTCGAAGTTTGCATCTCGTATCCACCAGAGTCCTCTTCAGGCAGCAACCTGCTCTCATGCTCACCCATCTCCTGCCTCAGCTCTTTCCCCTCCTGCTTGCCGATCCTTTCATACCTACCGGATGTCATTATTGCCTCAGCTTGTTTCAATTTTTGTGCTTTTGGTGTTCGTTTGGCTTCTTTGAGTGTTCGACGGATGGTGCTTCTTGTAGCGGTATTTTTCTCGGTGTTTGTTTGGTCGTTGTTTGCATGGATGTTGATTTGCTTTATGACGCCGAAAATTCGAGGGCGCGTTCGAATAAATCGATTATATTTTCTATGCAACTCAGGAATTCGAGATTGAGTGTTCGGAATTACCATTAGAGCTCTCCACGCAGGACTCAAACAAATAACCAATACACACAACTAATACACACAACCACCACACATATAACTAATACACCAATAACACACACAACCATAAAAAATTAATAATGCACATAACTAACAGACACACAACCAATACACACACACACACACACACACACACACACACACACACACACACACACACACACACACACACACACACACACACACACACACACACACACACACACACACACACACACACACACACACACACACACACACACACACACACACACACACACACACACACACACACACACACACACACACACACACACACACACACACACACACACACACACACACACACACACACACGCACACACAAGCAACACACACACACACACACACACACACAAGCAACACACACACACACACACACACACACACAAGCAACACACACACACACCGCCCAAACAGAGGACTACCAAGACTCACAAGGGCCTGTCTGCTCGGACTTGTTAGAAAGCAGGTCAGGTCAGTGATCATTACCATCACCAGGTCAGTGAGGCATTCATGGAGCGCTCAATCAGCCCACTTTTGCAGTGATTATAAGTCGATTACCCGAAGAAGCCTCTTTCTTTTGAGGTCGCCAGTTATGATTGATATTGTTGTTGCTGTGGTTGTTGTTGTAAATGGTTGTTGTTGTTGTAATTGGTTGTTGTTGTTGTTGTTGTTGTAATTGGTTTTTGTAGTTGTTGATTTTGTGATTATGACTATTGCAAGTAAGCTTACTCGTTTTTGTTGTTAAGATTAAAACAGTTTTGTGGCATTACTTTTGTTTTTCTTTGAGTCAAACACCCTCATATTTAATTCCGTTTCACAAGTTTGTCCTCACTTCTTATGTCCGATGCTGACTGGCTGGCCCCCTCTGAGCACCCTCCAAAGATCATTCCAAGGAAGATATTAAGAAACACAAAGACAGATATAAAGACCTCATCAAGATAATTTTACGTTGATGATCTGTATTGTCTTGATCACACTCTCCAGCACTGGGGTACTTGCTCATTTGCTTTATTGCTTCAAAGCTTTAAGTTACTCGGAAAGGTTTTAGGAGGGTGTACGTGTAGGGGTGTATTTAGGGATGTGTGAAGGTGTGCGTGAAGGTGTGCGTGAGGACGAGCATGTAAAAAAATTGTAAAGAAACACGTAAGCAGTCATTTTTATTGTATTTGGTGGCCATGGTAGTTAAATAGAGAGAACGTTTTGGAATAGAGGTATCAATAAATCATAATAATAAAAATCATGATAAAAAAAGTAGAGATAGAAAAATTAATAAGATGGCTAAAAAGAGGAAAAAGTGAAAGAGAAGAGAGAGAAGGTGGAAAGATGAGTCTCAATTGCTTTATTATAACTACGTCATCGTCTGCAAAGGTGGATTAGCTGCCAGACTGTATAAAAAGCATTTATGTTGCCTCTGAAAGTCGAATGGGAAAGAGATGCATGTGGTGAGATAAAGTCTGATGGGGAAATGTCTGAGGTAAGAAAAACATTCTAGCTGCAACAAAAAAGACGAGCTTGAAAAACAAAGTTTAAAAGCGCTACTTGCAATGATTTTGTTAATTCAATTTAAGAAAATTTCAAATTCTCAAAGATCTCCACAGGCACCAAACAGTTCGCATGCGCCCCGTCGCTACGAAAACAATTCCCGATACACGATCTGCTTCGGCGTCTGATCGTGCATCACTCAAGCCTTTTCCAGATTAGCATGAGACCACTGAGATACAGGATCGAAGGAAAGAAATGTCTCAAATCTTTCAAAGTCCGTTTACTCTCTTATCTGTTATCATTGTTATCATTGACATCATCAGCCACACTACACTTTTATTATAACCATCCATAATATCATCATCATAATCATCAGCATCATCATCATCATCATCACCATCATCACCCACATCATCATCATCATCCGAACAGCCCTTTCCTTTCAAGGCATCTCCCAAGTTATACCCTCCTTATGGCATACATTACGAGCATATTTTATGTGGCGCTTAACAAAGACCATGGAAATCAAAGTTCACTCGGGAGGTCTCTCATTTTATATCTATGTTCAACTTTTAGGGGCCTTTAACGCCCCATAAAAGCGCATGTGACATGGAAAACACCGCCTTTAGTATCGCTCATTAAGTCTACAACCTCTCAATTGCTCCGCCATTATAAATATCACTTACACTACTACTAGTGTTAGTAGTCGTAGAAGTAGTAGGGGTGGTGGTGGTAGTAGTAGTAGTAGTAGTAGTAGTAGTAGTAGTAGTAGTAGTAGTAGTAGTAGTAGTAGTAGTAGTAGTAGTAGTAGTAGTAGTAGTAGTAGTAGTAGTAGTAGTAGTAGTAGTAGTAGTAGTAGTAGTAGTAGTTGTAGTAGTAGTAGTAGTAGTAGTAGTAGTAGTAGTAGTAGTAGTAGTAGTAGTAGTAGTTGTAGTAGTAGCATAAGTAGTAGTAGTAGTAGTAGTAGTAGTAGTAGTAGTAGTAGTAGTAGTAGTAGTAGTAGTAGTAGTAGTAGTAGTAGTAGCAGTAGTAGTAGTAGAAGTAGTAGTAGTAGTAGTTGTTGTAGTAGCATAAGTAGTAGTAGTAATAGTAGTAGTAGTAGTAGTAGTGAAGTAGTAGTAGTAGTAGCAGTAGTAGTAGTAGTAGTAGTAGTAGCAGTAGTAGTAGTAGTAGCAGCAGTAGTAGTAGTAGTAGTAGTAGTAGTAGTAGTAGTAGTAGTAGCATTAGTAGTAGTAGTAGCAGCAGTAGTAGTAGTAGTAGTAGTAGTAGTAGTAGTAGTAGTAGTAGTAGTAGCATTAGTAGTAGTAGTAGCAGCAGTAGTAGTAGTAGTAGTAGTAGTAGCAGCAGTAGTAGTAGTAGTAGTAGTAGTAGTAGTAGTAGTAGTAGCATTAGTAGTAGCAGTAGCAGCAGTAGTAGTAGTATTTTATGACACGTGGTGGTCTCGAGGCGTGCTCGCATAGGCACCGCAGCAGCTGCTGATCATCATCTCTTAAGAACTGTTTCCACCTTTATAGCATGCGTGGGCCTCAAGTTTTGTATATCACCGCTACTTATCTTTTCATGCTTCTTTGTTCGCCAGTTAAACTTGAGTGCATCTGCCATCGCTGAGAGGAGCATGAAACAATATAAGATCATCCGATTGATTGCTCAATAAGCTGTCTACTACTGCCTCTCTGCGCGCCGTTTGTCGGTCTTTTATGCCTCCGATGCTTCAGTAAAAATGCTCGAACGCACACATGCCCATAAATACACACACACACACACACACAACCACACACATACACAACTCCCCACACACACACATACAACCCCCCCTCCTACACACACACACACACACACACACACACACACACACACACACACACACACACACACACACACACACACACACACACACACACACACACACACACACACACACACACACACACACACACACACACACACACACACACACACACACACACACACACACACACACACACACACAAACATAGTATGAACTGTTCCAACCACCGAAGGGGTCTCTTAAATACCTTTTCCACCACCTAAACCCACTGTGAATTGTTGCATGTGCATTCATCCGATCCGATCCAAAATGGTGATAAGATATTATTCAATTGATGTAATTAAATCCACTGACTGCTTCCCTTCCACTAAAACAGATTCTTCATCTTGGTTGTAATCACGGGCAAAGCCAAAGCAAAGCATTTCTGCATCACCTATTTGAGGTTCGAATCAAATGACCCATACTCCCTGTTCTTGTCTCCCACTTTCACAATGACGAGATTAACCAAAAAGAAGACTTTCACCTTGACGGGCAGTCTTTCCAGCCAAACCTACCATCTTCCCCCAGAGCTTCTATCACTCACTACCAGGCTGATTCTTCCTCACAATTAATGTTTTTTTACATTTTAAATTGTTCAACTGCTACAGATCTTTAAAAACTCAGATAGAAATGCAGTATATTTTGTAACACAACCTTCATTTATGGTCATTGGAATTAGTGTGTACCAATGAGGCTTATAAATGCATATTTTCTTGATCGGGCAGTGCCGGGTTATCACCCATCAAGTAGTTATATATAAATAAAGAATTCATAAGTTCATCGATGCGTTGTAGAGCAAGTGATGATTGATAAGATCTGTGGTGAGTGGGTGAAGGGGTTTGAAGTGAAAGGGTTTGGAGTGTGGGTGGTTGGAGTGTGGGTGGTGGAGAAAGATCCGGTGAGTAAGCAACAAATTAAAAGTTTTTAGTGAATGGTTGGGAGGGTTAGTTGGTTATGGAAAGGATTGACAAAAATAAAGGGCTAGTGAAAAGAAGGTGATAGTTGGCTGATTACGGATCTTTGTGAGTGAAAAGAATTTCCATTGATTACTTTATATATTCAACGACCCATCTCTAGAGTACTCAAGAATGAAGAAAAATGAATACCAACAAAAATCAAGAAAACCAGTTTCAGCAGCAACAACAACAAGAACAACAACAGAATAAACATCAGAGCTCCTTTTCCTTCCAACAATACAACAACAACCAACAACAACAACTTTCAAGTGATTTAACTAAGCCATTATACAGTGATCATATTTCTGCAAAAGCTCAAACGTCAACACACCAAAACCAACAGACAACAACACAAACGAATATAAAACTCTCAAAAAGAGTCAAAAACAACACGAGGTTTCTGCAACAAACAACAAATACTGAGGTCGTCTGTAGTGAACAACATCTCTTCAAGAGCGGGAAAGTCACTAAGAACTTCTGTGCATACGACAACATAAACAACAACTTGAACAACAACACAAACAGCAACATAAACAACAACATAAGCAACCACATAAACAACCACATAAACAACAACATCGCTGTTATCGACCAAGACAGCAACTACCACAGTGCCATCAACTACTACTACAAAAATGACAGACACAACTTCGTTTGCGACGATTTCTTGAAGAGTGCTTCCATTGGTGCACTGATGCCCCTGCAAGACAGCAAGCCCTTCGATAGAACCAAGAGTAAGTTTACTTTTCAATTTATTTATTTTAATTCTTTCTAAAAACTCATTTTTTAGAACATTTCTCGCTATAACTCTCTTACACCACACCCCTCCAGCACCCAGCCAGGCAGGCACCCTACCACGCATTGATGAGTTCATGCTGCCTCAACTTCAGCAACAGCCAGCGAGCATACCTTGCCAAACCTCCTCCAGGGACAGCGGTCAAGAACGAAACGATTCGACCAGATGCAGCAGCGCACCAAAGATTGTTCCCGAACAGATCAAGAATGCCAACGACGACCCTCTTCCCTACATGACTTTCAGCGTCCCAGATGAAACTATCTTTTCGACTGTTGCCAACACACCAACAAGCTTCATAAGCGATTCATCGTGCAGCAACAACAACAACAACAACAACTACAAGTTCAACAACTACAACTACACACCAAATTACGCTGACTTTGCCACACACTATTCTAACGAAAAATATGACCACAAGAACCTTCCCTCTCAACCCTTCCCCTCACACTCCCTGCCTCCTCACCACCTTCCCCCATCAAACCCTTTTCCGAACGACCTCTCAGAAGACTACAAACTTCCTACGAACGACGCGCCAAACAAGCCACCTGGCCTCAGCACACTGCCCCATCAGTTCAGCCACCAAAAACTACAAATAAAACCAGGAAACGGAAAGGGTTTTCGTCGCAAGGTGGCAGTGACGTCACACGAAGTGATGAGGAAGTTTCGGAGGAGAGAGCAGAACAAGATAGCTGCAAGGAGGTGCAGGGAGAAGAAGAAGGTACAAGTCGACTGCATGCTCAAGGTGTGGTAGTGGTGGTGGTAGTAGTAGTAGTAGTAGTAGTAGTAGTAGTAGTAGTAGTAGTAGTAGTAGTAGTAGTAGTAGTAGTAGTAGTAGTAGTAGTAGTAGTAGTAGTAGTAGTAGTAGTAGTAGTAGTAGTAGTAGTAGTAGTAATAGTAGTAGTAGTAGTAGTAGTAATAGTAGTAGTAGTATAGTAGTAGTAGTAGTAGCAGTAGCAGTAGAGGTTGTAGTAATAGTAGTAGTAATACTAACACAGGTTGTTGACAGTACAGCCTGGGTGTTTGCCAACTACAGTATCATGGGCCAGTATTTTGAACCTAAAAGAATTATGATTATTCTATTTAAAGAATTATTATAGGTATTCTCATTAGTAGGCGTGTTTATTATTATTATTTTTGTTCTTAATCAACTCCTATTGTTGATGTTCTTTTTATTCTTCAAATTGAATTTTAATTAATGCAATGAACCTCAATGTTAGTTTTGTCTTGTTATCTTCTTATCTCTTTAATTGCCTTCTTTTTTAATTATTAATATATTAATAAAAGATGTTATATTTCTATACAAAAATAGATTTGATTGCCATATTCATCTTTTGATAATTTTCATTAAAAGATTTTTTTCAATGTGCATGGGGAAGATGACGCAGCAAGAAAATCATTCAAACACACAAACACACAAAAGCACACACACACACACTCACACAAACACACAAAAGCACACACACACACACACTCACACAAACACACAAAAGCACACACACACACAAACACACACACAAACACACAAACACACAGAAGTACGCAGACACACTCGAGAGGAATGTCAGGTTGGAGGAGGATGTACAGATGATGACGTCACAGATTCAGCAGATGGAACAGCTGATCCAGCAGCACACCAAGGTGTGTCACCTCTCCTCGCTGACGCACAATAACAAGGTTTCCATGACGACTGTCGACAAGGCCACCATGACAACCGTTGAGGAAGACAGTCACGCACAAGAAACTGCCAACTCCACCCTTCCGCCCCTCTTCGCACATCACTGACCTCTTCCATAGTTTCTTTCTCTTCTAGCATTTTATTCGTCTCGGCTGAAAGATCTTTTCTCAGTCTCCTCAAACCTCACCATCACCATCCCATCTTTATCATTTTCAGTCATCTTCATCTCCAAAATCATCCTTCTTCTTTTAAAAAAATCAATTCGGCACCAATAAGCTCATGGAATCACGAACCTCTCTATAACTTCACACTCTGAAAAAGTTGCAAGCGTGACTGTTGTGGAGACCTTCATAGGAGGCAGCTGTGGTGTCTTCTGGACGTTGTTACATCTGAAAACACCATGTCTGCACAGGGTAACGCGTCTTCAAGTACTTTTAAAATATTCTCAGGTTTGTCTTGAATCATTTGTGTTTGCAAGTGACCAACAGTGCCTTGATGTACTGTGATACAACCATTCTGAGCCCCCTATTGCTTTTTTTGCACACTATTACCTTATTTCCGTGAACTCCCTGTTAATACCCTGTAGACTCTGAAGCCTTATCTGCACACTTCTTCATCTCTTCACACCGTTCATGCCTCGTTCCATCACAATTAAATTTAAAGTTTTCAATCTGCGATCTTGAAAATCTCTAACAACATCTCATTAAAAGATTTCATTTCAACTGCATTATAAAATATTTCTCACAAATCTTTAATAGAACTATTCTACCTGACTTATTTAATTATAAATATTTTATCTGACAGACCTCATTACAACTCCCACGTGACATCTCTTTACAGCTTACAACTACCTCGTCTTACATCTTGTTCGTTTTGACGGAATTAATTAATCTTAAAAACTTTATTTGTTGATTACGTCACCATTTGTTTCGAACTTTCGCACAAACAACGATTAAAAACGCAAATACATTCAAGGTCTTAAGACTTTTGTTACTTCATTTAAGTTTACATCTTGAAGACTTCAAACTTGTCTTGCTCGTCTCACTTTCAATCCACTCATCCCCGCACGTTATTTTCTCATTTTTTTAATCGACACACCCACCAGCGAAAAAAGGTAAAGATGGTTGGGAAAAAATAAGATTCAGTGGATGATAATAATTTGGAGTTTTGGCCATTGAACAAAACTTGTTTTAGCGTCTTTGCACACGTGAACAATCGGCTTCAAGTCAGTCGAAGCCAAAATGATGTTTTTCAAAACTTCTTTTTACCATGAGGTTGTCTTAACGTTTGACCAGATAAATGAGAAAAATTAAAATACGTTTTGAAATTTCAAACGATTAAGTTATGGCGTAACAAAGCTTTTGAACTGGCAAATACATCTGAAACACTCGTCAGGGAGTCCATCTAGTTCATTCTCGTTGCTTGGAAAAAAACTCAATTTCTTCTTTAGTGGAGCTTCAAAGTTTTACAAGCTTTCAATCCATAATTCTTGGTTGAACCCGCCTCAATTTTGTATTTAGTTAAAATAAAAATCCAAGAATTTTCAAGGTCTTCCAGCCACCGTTGATAGGTTTTTATTTTTATTTCAAATGTGTTTTAAAAGATTTCTGTCCAGTTCAAGCATACTTTCAAGAACATAATTGGCCATAATACTGTTTTATTGGTGCTCCACACCATCTTCTTAGGTTGAGAGACCAAAAATTCGTGTGAAATAAAAGACCACAAATAATCGAACTGAAAAATCAAACTTGAAACACGAAATAAGGATCATAGATTCGAGGAGGCTTCAAGGCGGTGGGGTCAACGCCACAGCACATAAAAGTCCATTTCGAACAAGACATTGTAGAGCCGCAAAGGTGTTCACATCGTCATATGCTCGTTAAGAAAACATGTGAGCAGATGATGATGATGATGAGGGTAATGATGATGATGATGATGATGATGGTGATGATGGTGATGATGATGATGGTGATGATGATAATGATGATGGTGATGATGATGATGATGATGATGTCACACTAACAAGGACACTTAATGGATTGAACATTGTATAAAAAGTTCAGCAAGGTATGATATTGAAGGATGGATGGAAAAATAAATGAAAGAATAATTACTGAATGAATTGATGTATGAATGAAATAAATTAAAAAGGGATGGATGAGTAGATAGGTGGATGGATAGATGAATGAGAAGATGAATAAATAAAACGATGGATGGGTGAAAAAGGATGAAAGGATGGATTGATGGAGAAACGGATTTATGATGAGCAAACTCGTTGAATAACTTGAACAAAGAAAAGTAACCGAATGAATGGGTGGATGGATGGATGGACGAGCGAAAAACAGATTGGTTAAGTTGATAAATGCATAACTTCAGAGATAATGGATGGATAATGCCTGAAGTTTTGAATGCATTCCTGAATGGATAAATGGATCGATGAATGAATGGATGGATTGGAGATCAGACGACGACCTCGTAGACGATGCGTTTTTGAGGGTGGTTGAGGGAGAAGAGGGAGTTGTGGTGGTTGAAGGAGACAGGCTGGAGTGTGTCTGGGGGAGGGAGGGAGGCAAGGAAGGGGATTGGGTAGAATGTTGTCATGCAAAACTCATCTAACTTGTTTCTAAAACACACAGCAACACAAACATCAAAGCTTCTTAATTAACCGCATTCCGTCGAAGCGATGATGCCTCGAACTAGCTTTATTCAACACACACAACACACACAACCATTCAAGGTGGTGATTTTGAAGGTTAGTGGTTGTGTGTACATTGATTGTGGTTGGTAGTAGGAACATGTACAGTGGTTATGGTTGGTGGTAGTTGTGTGTACATTCGATGTGGCTAGTGGTAGTTGTGTTTAGATTGGTTGTGGTTGGTGGTAGTTGTGTGTAGATTGGTTGTGGTTGGTGGTAGTTGTGTGTACATTAGGTGTGGTTGGTGGTAGTTGTGTGTAGAGTGGTTGTGGTTGATGGTAGTTGTGTGTACATTAGGTGTGGTTGATGGTAGTTGTGTGTACATTAGGTGTGGTTGGTGGTAGTTGTGTGTGGGGATTGTTGAAAGTAACAAGTGAAACCTCGGTGTGCCTGGCAGACGAAGGGTGCATGGGTCTGCTGGTTGTATGCGCCACTGTAATTGTTGTTGTTGTTTCGGTAACTGTTGTTGTTGTTGTTGTTGTTGTTGAGAAAGTTGTTGTCCAAAACAACAGATACTAAATCGCCTCGTCGTTCAGGCTCTACATTGCTGTTGAGGTTGAGATAGTGGTTGATGTTGTTGTGATTGTTGTTTTTGTGATTGCTGTTGTTTTCGTTCAAAGGTTGATCCATTTGGAAGCTGTGTTGTTTGGGAGGGGGATTCAAAGAACTGAATTGATGTGTTTTGGAACCACCCACTCACGTTGATAAGCGCTCTTTCTGGTACATGCCTGCAAAGAGAAGGTGATGATGATGATGGTTGTGGGTGGTGGTGGAAGTGGGTGGTGGTGGTGGAGATGGGTGGTGGTAGAGAGTTTGGTGATAGAGAAGTGGTGTTGGAGAAGGTGGTAGTGGAAGGATGGTGGTGGAGGAGATGGTGAAGTGGGTAGTGGTGGAGAAGGTGGTATTGAAGCTGGTGGTGGTGGAAGGTTGTGGTATAAGTGGTGGAAGGTGGTGGTGGTGGTGGAGGTTGTGGTATTAGTGGTGGAAGGTGGTGGTGGGGGTGGAGGTTGTGGTATTAGTGGTGGAAGGTAGTGGTGGTGGTGGAGGTTGTGGTATTAGTGGTGGTAAGTGGTGGTGGTGGTGGAGGTTGTGGTATTAGTGGTGGAAGGTGGTGGTGGTGGTGGAGGTTGTGGTATTAGTGGTGGAAAGTGGTGGTGGTGGTGGAGGTTGTGGTATTAGTGGTGGAAGGTGGTGGTGAATGGAATGCTGGTAAGGAAATATATAAAGGTGTTGCTCGCATGGTTGGTAAACAACGCTTCGTGCATGTGATGGAGAAGAAAGAAAGGAGTGTGAAAAGAGGGAAGATGGAGGAAGATTAAAGATGAAGAAAAATGAAAGAAGATGAAGGAAGCAACAAACACAAAGTGAAGTGCTTCATTCTCACAGATAAGCACACAGACAGTCATAAAGACTAGGCAAAGGAAACGTAGCGAGTTGAAGTGTGGGAAGTTTACTTTTGGCGTGGCATCTTTTGCAGCACAGCACCAAGAGCACCATCAGCAGCACCAGCACCACCGACGAGCATACAACACCAACGATGATGACTGTGTGCAAGGTGATGTACTCCATGCAGACGAGTCTTTCTTTTGTTATCTGTGTGTTTGTGTGTGTGTGTGTGTGTTTGTGTGTGTGTGTGTGTATGTGTGTGTGTATGTATGTGTGTGTGTGTGTGTGTGTGTGTGTGTGTGTGTGTGTGTGTGTGTGTGTGTGTGTGTGTGTGTGTGTGTGTGTGTGTGTGTGTGTGTGTGTGACTAATAGTGGATGATTATGGAAGCAGAACATTGACTGAAGTGATCATTTCGTGATCAATTCGCGAAGGAAGACATTTTGATGAGGAGTTGTGCTTGTGTTCCAAGTTTCCTTCGCAACATCATCACCAGGACCACCTCACGGCTTCACTTAGTTCCTTCACGTCTATCGTGCCTGCTCTTTCTCACTGTTTAAACCGCTTGGCTCTTTGTCGATATGGTCTGAGCCTGTTCAGGTTTGCGCCCTTCCAACGTCATCATTTGTTGACCTTAAAAAACTATTTAGGCAAAGCCTGAGATGTCACTAATATAGCATCGTACCTATTACTGGTTCGTTATGTAGGGCAAGGCTGAAACTAGGGCAAGTAAATCGAGGTCAGCATGAATATTCATGAGATGAACGGCGTGGGAGACTACAGTGAAGTTTGAATGCAAGAAACATGTGAATCGTCAGCAGTTGAAGGCAACAGAGATCTTTTAAGCTGACACTACTGCTTATAATGGTAATTATGGGCTGCTATTATTGGGGATGATGATGATGCCGATGAAGAAGATGATAGTGGAGATGATGATGATGATGAGATGCCGATGAAGAAGATGATGATGAAGAATTATGAAGATAATGATGATGACTGGAAAGTCCTCATAATTTTATTATTAGTAAGAACAACTGCACTGAACCTGAAGGTCTTCTGTCAAATTTCAAAGGGGCTTGTTGACTTGTGGCCAGATGCAGGAGTGGAAAAGCGTCGAGGTGTAGAGATGGTTGGATAAGGATGGTTGGATAGAGATGGTTGGATAGGGATGGTTGGATAGAGATGGTTGGATAGGGATGGTTGGATTGGGATGGTTGGATAGGGATGGTTGGATAGGGATGGTTGGATAGGGATGGTTGGATAGGGATGGTTGGATAGGGATGGTTGGATAGGGATGGTTGGATAGGGATGGTTGGATAGGGATGGTTGGATAGGGATGGTTGGATAGGGATGGTTGGATAGGGATGGTTGGATAGGGATGGTTGGATTGGGATGGTTGGCTAGGGATGGTTGGATAGGGATGGTTGGATAGGGATGGTTGGATAGGGATGGTTGGATAGGGATGGTTGGATAGGGATGGTTGGATAGGGATGGTTGGATTGGGATGGTTGGATAGGGATGGTTGGATAGGGATGGTTGGATAGGGATGGTTGGATAGGGATGGTTGGATAGGGATGGTTGGATTGGGATGGTTGGATAGGGATGGTTGGATAGGGATGGTTGGATAGGGATGGTTGGATAGGGATGGTTGGATAGGGATGGTTGGATAGGGATGGTTGGATAGGGATGGTTGGATAGGGATGGTTGGATAGGGATGGTTGGATAGGGATGGTTGGATAGGGATGGTTGGATTAGGATGGTTGGCTAGGGATGGTTGGATAGGGATGGTTGAATAGGGATGGTTGGATAGGGATGGTTGGATAGGGATGGTTGGATAGGGATGGTTGGATTAGGATGGTTGGCTAGGGATGGTTGGATAGGGATGGTTGAATAGGGATGGTTGGATAGGGATGGTTGGATAGGGATGGTTGGATAGGGATGGTTGGATAGGGATGGTTGGATAGGGATGGTTGGATAGGGATGGTTGGATAGGGATGGTTGGATAGGGATGGTTGAATTGGGATGGTTGGATAGGGATGGTTGGATAGGGATGGTTGGATAGGGATGGTTGGATAGGGATGGTTGGATTGGGATGGTTGGCTAGGGATGGTTGGATAGGGATGGTTGGATAGGGATGGTTGGATAGAGATGGTTGGATAGGGATGGTTGGATAGGGATGGTTGGATAGGGATGGTTGGATAGGGATGGTTGGATAGGGATGGTTGGATAGGGATGGTTGGATAGGGATGGTTGGATAGGGATGGTTGGATAGGGATGGTTGGATAGGGATGGTTGGATGGGGATGCACAAAAGAGACAACCTTCGAAGAATGTTATCCAAAAAGAACAAATGGATTAATTTCTCAGTTGCCACTGTTACTTTACTTCCCTACTTCCATTGAAAAAAATAATTTTTTAACATTTTATTACTATAAAAGTTAATTGACGTTAAAGAATCCGAAGGCAACAAGTATTTGAAACAAGAGTATCCGTAACAATAGCTTCCAGCAAAAACTTAAGCTTTATTATACACACTAACACCAAATGAACACACACAAACACACATTCGCTCAAACACACAGAACTCAAGTTTGTAGGCACACAACTAACACATGTGTGTGTGTATATGTGTGTTTCGTGTATTTATAGTTTTATGAGTGTGTGTAATATACACAGTATATACAAGAGCATCTTTATGTATGTGCATATGTGCAACGCCGACCTGCCTGCATCCTCAAACACACATGTGTGCTACATGACCATGAATGCTTAATAAGATGCAAACATCACAAGCATTACAAACATCTTCTACTCCTCCCTGTGAAGTCATCCGTGTGGTAGTCTTTAATTTGAGACCACAAAACACACCCACCAAACGCACCTTCTGAACACACGCACAAAACACTCACACACGCAACTATATATGCTCATATCATATATCTGAAACTCACAAACCCTCCGAGACCGAAACAATGAAGGAAATCCGGATACAACGAAACTTTCCAGTTTGGTCTGCCGATGTTTCGGGACCCATCCAGTTTTTGATCTACACCAACGAGTTCCCTCACCACTTCAAGATAGCACCAAAGACTTTTTGCAAACGACAGCATCCTCTACAAGAGTACCAAGGACCTCTCTGATGCTTTGAAGTTCCACCTAGTTGTTGAACTTGTAGTTCGATGGAGCATAAAGGGTTAATGCAATTTTATACAGAGAAACATTAACATCTCAGCCCTACTCAGAAAAAATTAGAATATTTATATTAGTCTTGAAAAAGTATTTCTTGAATGGTTTTTTATCGGTGTTGAATAGTCCCTGGATAAACCTCACTGGATGAATGGTCCACGCAGAGAGTTTTTCAAATAAAAAACCTGGAACTAGACTCTTAAACTTAATTACATTTAAACACATAATCAGTTTTTAAACGTCAAGTAACTAAACTAAAAGTTTTTTGACTGAGTCTTAGCAATTAGTAACTAATTATTAGTTATTTACATTTTTTTAGAGTAAATAAATTGTTTAAAATAAACTGAAAAGTAAAAAAATAATTTTAAGTTTTTTCGTGTTTTAGAATCCCGTAACTAAGCGCATATTTTATTCATTGGTGTTGTTCTTAAAAATATTTGGAAAACAAACTATTTGTTTGACACTGTTTGGCAATTTATTCAATGTAGAAAAATTTTATTTAAATAATCATTTAATTCAAATTTTAATCTATGTATTTAAATTTTACGCAAATCTATTTATCATAATTAAATAGAATCTATAAATTTTAATAGATCAATTGAAAAGACAATTAATTTAGAAACGATCTATATCTGTAAACACCATTTGAAAACTTAAAACATTTACTTTTAATTTTTCATTTCACATAGTGGCGTCAATGTGAGGAAACCATGGAGCCTATGGAAGTGATTATTCTGGGTTTTCTGTTGTCAGTAGCGGTGTTGAGTGAAGGCAGTACTCACTGGATCGTAACAGAAGAGGGCAAGATACAAGCGAGAGTTGGTTCCATTGCTTGAATCCCTCAATTCACTAAACCAGTCATCAATAATGCAAAGCTAAGCAAACAAATACAGAAACATTTAAAAAACAAAAATACAAATTTATCAAATCATCCTTATCTCACCACCCAACCAACACCATCACCACAGGCGAACTCCTTTTACAGCCTTAAGTCTCCATTCAACCTGATGACTTTCCTGCATCAGGAACAGAGGATCAATCTACTGCAACAACTCAAGCAACAACTTGTCCTTCACAAACAACAACTTGACCAGCACGAGGACAACGACACAGGTTGACGATGTTGTCTAAGAGATTTCATTTGTTTTGCATCTTTCCAGTCAAAAACTCACTCTTTGGAATCTTTTTCGTTACCAGCATCATCACACCACTTCACCATCACTTCTTAACCATCTCCACACCACACCACTTAATCATCACTACATCATCATCTTCACACCATACTAGACAACTTCACCATCACTACATCATCATCACCATACTACCATCATCATCACCACCATCTTTTTATCACAGTGTTTTCATCACCACCACCACCACACCACCATCATCATCACCACACCACAGCACCATCATCATCATCACCACCACCACAGCACCATCATTATCACCACCACCTACACAACCGACACAGACCTCGAGGAGCGCTTCCTGCAGACGAATGAGGACTGCACCGAGGCGGGAAAACAATTAGTCGACATGGACCTCCACGCCTCCACCATCCTCACCCCCCAGCACAAGAACATCAAGTGTGTTTCTGTGTGTGCATGTGTGTTTGTGTGTGTGTTTGTGTGTGTGTGTGTGTGTGTGTGTGTGTGTGTGTGTGTGTGTGTGTGTGTGTGTGTGTGTGTGTGTGTGTGTGTGTGTGTGTGTGTGTGTGTGTGTGTGTGTGTGTGGCTGTGTGTTGTGCGTGTGTTTGCGTACGTGGGTATATTCATCATTATCATCATTCTCTCCCACCACCACAGTATCCAAGACTACACAATGCCACCCGAGCAGCTGGTGTACAGCGCCAGCATCAACAACCAGCACGAGGCCCTCGACTGCACCTCCGCCTACCCCCTCGAACACTCCATGCACGCCTTCGAACACCTCCGTGTATGTCCTTGTTGAGGGGGGGGAGGAGGAGGGAGGGCATGCTGTTGCGTTGTGGTGTGGGTGTAGGGGTGTGGTTATGTAGGGAGTAATGATAAGAAGGGGTAATGCTATAATAGTTGTTTCAGGCTGTTTTCGTTGCGGTAGTTGTGGTGATTTAAGAAAATGTTGAAATATTGTTGTGCTTGACGCGGTGATGATAGAAGTTCTTCTATTGATGATGAAGATGATAGTAGTAGTTTTCTATTCACAATTACGTCACAGGGCGTGAGGGGCAGGCACGAGATGCCGAGACTGCCAGAGACTGACCTGATCGAGCACCTTCCCTTCATCGCTGATGAGTCATATGCCTCCTACCTCAAGCAGTCGCTGCAGCAGGTGTGGTTGTGTCGTAGTGTGTTGTTGGCTTGTTTTGTGTAGTGGGATGGGTTTTGTTTGTGCGGTGTTGTGTGTTTGCTGTGGTGTGGTGTGGTTTGTATTGTTGTGTGTTTTGGTATGTGTGTGGAGCCGCTGAGACTTTATGATGATGTCTTCTCTAATAACTATCGCCACGACGACAGAACGCTTCGAGTTGGCTGCACTACAGCATGGCAGCCTTCCACTGGCGACTGCATGGGAACTCTTCGCAAGCGATCGAGTGCCTACGCCGTGCCCTCCACTTCGCTCCCAGGTCTCACCTTCACACTAAACCACACTACGATATCGCCCTTCAACATTCTTTATAACCACTCTACAGCACTACAACACTCTACATCACCACCATCAAACCACCACACTACAACACTCTAAAACACCCCCATCAAACCACCACACTGCAACACTTTACAATACAATACCACACTACAACCGCACTACCACATCATCAAACCACACAACACCACCACTATACAACCCCATCTCACCACTCAACAACACCACACAACAACACCACACAACACCACACAACAACACCACCATCAAACCACACCACTCAACAAAACCACTATCTAACCACTATCCTACAACACCACACCACACACCACCACCCCATCATTCCACACTCCCACAACACTGAAACCACACACGCCACAGAGAGTACAAGGACATCTGCTTGGTCTCGTTGGCCAACCTCCTGCACAAGCAGCACTTCTCGGCGGAGGCGGCAGTCCTACTGCACTCTGCCCTCTCCATCGATCCTTCCCAAGCCACCACGCACTACGCCCTCGCCAACGTCTACGCGGTGTGTGTGTGTGTGTGTGTGTGTGCGTTTGTACAATTACACATGTTGACATTCACATACATACACAGACAAACAGCAAACAAACAAACAGTGACACACAGACATACACACACACACACACACACACACACACACACACACACACACACACACACACACACACACACACACACACACACACAGACATACACACACACACACACACACACACACACACACACACACACACACACACACACACACAGAAATACACACACACACACACAGACATACACACACACACACACACACACATATATATATATATATATATGTATACAGTCGTTGTCAGAGCTGAACAGGTCTCTATTGTGTTATGAGAATGCTCTGATGCTGGACAGACTGCACCTGACGCAGGCATGTCTCACCATTGTATCATTATCATGTCTCACCATTGTATCATTATCATGCCTCACCATTGTATCATTATCATGTCTCACCATTGTATCATTATCATTCCTCACCATTGTATCATTATCATGTCTCACCATTGTATCATTATCATGTCTCACCATTGTATCATTATCATGTCTCACCATTGTATCATTATCATGTCTCACCATTGTATCATTATCATGCCTCACCATTGTATCATTATCATGTCTCACCATTGTATCATTATCATGCCTCACCATTGTATCATTATCATGTCTCACCATTTTATCATTATCATGACTCACCATTGTATCATTATCATGTCTCACCATTGTATCATTATCATGTCTCACCATTGTATCATTATCATTCCTCACCATTGTATCATTATCATGTCTCACCATTGTATCATTATCATGACTCACCATTGTATCATTATCATGTCTCACCATTGTATCATTATCATGTCTCACCATTGTATCATTATCATGTCTCACCATTGTATCATTATCATGCCTCACCATTGTATCATTATCATGTCTCACCATTTTATCATTATCATGACTCACCATTGTATCATTATCATGCCTCACCATTGTATCATTATCACGCCTCACCATTGTATCATTATCATGACTCACCATTGTATCATTATCATGCCTCACCATTGTATCATTATCACGCCTCACCATTGTATCATTATCATGACTCACCATTGTATCATTATCATGACTCACCATTGTATCATTATCATGCCTCACCATTGTATCATTATCATGCCTCACCATTGTATCATTATCATGTCTCACCATTTTATCATTATCATGTCTCACCATTTTATCATTATCATGACTCACCATTGTATCATTATCATTCCTCACCATTGTATCATTATCATGCCTCATTACATATTTATCATGCCATCTTGTAGTGGCGTTCACCCAAGCGAGACTAAGAGCCGCTTGATTTTTTATTAAAATTAGATTTACTTTTAAACTGGCGTGTATGTCTGTTTCAAAGTTTTGACAAATAGCGAATAAATTATTCGATCGGTGATGGGTCGAACACGAATGAAGTTTATGAATTTGTTAAGAATCAATTCTAGCGTAGGCTGATGAAACTGGCTTGAGTGTTTTCCACATTCTATGCTTCAGTGGTACACGCAACACTATCGCCATCATAATCATTACCACCATCAATACCCTCATCATCACCACAACAACCATCATCACTTCAACCATCATCATCATCACCACAATGACCATCATCGCTTCAACCATCATCATCATCACCACAATGACCATCATCACTTCAACCATCATTATCATCACCACAATAACCATCATCACATCGACCATCATCATCATCACCACCACAATAACCATCATCAAATGGACCATCATCATCATCATCACCACTCAGGCAAGGGTGCGCAGGAGAGCGGTGTTGTGCCACATGAAGTTGGAGGCCCTGCTGGAGGGAAACCATCGGTGTGTTTGAGTTGTTGTTGTTGTTGTTGATGTTGTTGTTGTTGTTGCTGTTGTTGTTGTTGTTGCTGTTTGAGTTTTTGTTGTTGTTGCTGTTGTTGTCGTTGATGCTGTTTGAGTTGTTGTTGTTGTTGTTTTTGTTGTTTTTGTTGCTTTTGCTAAAGATGTTGTGTTGAGATTTAGAATGATGCATGAGCTTGCCAACTTGCAACACACAGGAAACTTCAGAACCAGTTGGAGAGTCTAAGGAGGTGATGATTTCAAACACACACACATGCACGCACACATACACACACACATACACACACAGCAAAACACACACACACACACACATAAACACACACACACACACACATACACACATACACACAGGTACCAAGAGAAGCACGCAGAGTGGCAGAGGTTGGAGAGGAGGGTGTTGATGGAACAGGCGAGTGAGGACCACAAGGCAGACAACCTGCTACTCTACCTGCAGATGGGTCGGTGTGTGTTTGTGTGATGTGTTGTGTGGTGTGGTGTGTGTGTAATGTGATGTGTGGTGTGTTGAGATGTGTGGTGTGTTGTGATGTGTGGTGTGTTGGGGATGTGTGGTGTGTTGTGTTGTGTGTGTGGTGTGTTGTGATGTGTTGTGTGTGCGATGTGTTGTGATGTGTTGTGTGTTGTGATGTGTGGTGTGTTGTGATGTGTGATGTGTTGTGTGTGTGTGATGTGATGTGTGTGTGTGTGTTGTGTGTGTGTGTGTGTTGTGTGTGTGTGTGATGTGTTCTGTGTGTGTGATGTGTTGTGTGTGTGTGGTGTGTTGTGTGGTGTGTTGGGATGTGTGGTGTGTTGAGATGTGTTGTGTGTGTGTGTGTGATGTGTTGTGTGGTGTGTTGGGGATGTGTGGTGTGTTGTGTTGTGTGGTGTGATGAGATGTGTGGTGTGTTGGGGATGTGTGGCGTGTTGTGTTGTGATGGGATGTGTGGTGTGGTGTGTTGTGTGTGTGGTGTGTGTGATGTGTGGTGTGCTGGGATGTGTGGTGTGTTGTGTGTGTGGTGTGTTGTGATGTGTGGTGTGTTGTGATGTGGGGTGTGTGTGATATGTGGTGTGTGTGATGTGTGGTGTTTTGTGATGTGTGGTGTGTTGTGTGTGTGGTGTCTGACTTGATGCGATGTGTGGTGTGATCTTCTGTAATAATGATTTAAAAGAAGTTATTTAAGAATAAAACTTAGATAATATGATGATGAAGATAATAATAATGGTGATGATGATGATGATGAACCACACAGCCAGCTACGATTCTCCCACCAAGCTACCATTCGATCATAAGCATGCTGGTGCTGATGATGATACACATCTTTCACACACTTTAAGCAATGAGGTGGATATTTGCTCTTTCTTGATCATCATCACCATCATCATCACCATCATCATCACCACCGACATCATACCCATTCTCATCATCATCTTCTTCATCTTTTTTATCATCACCACCATCATCATCATCTTCCTCATCATCCTCATAAACAACATCACCATCATCAACAACCACATCATCATTATCGCCGACATCATTATCAGCACTACCACCACCACCATCATCATCATCATCACCACCACCCTAGTTCGGGGACTGGCCTTCGAAGGGGGAGTGTGAGCGCAACATTGGCGACCTGCCCTCGTGGAACGCCTTCCAGGCCGTCTTCTTGGCGCCCAGCAGACGACTTTACGAGTTGTTGTTGTTGTTGAATTGTTGTTGTTATTGTTGTTTAGTTTTTTTTGTTGTTTATGATATTGTTGCTGTGGTTGTTGTTGTTTTATTTCGTTGCGTTGTTCAGCAGTCTGGAGAGGATAGTCTCAACCAGCTGCGCTGCCCTGCCAGGCTCTTGAGTCAGTTCTCTTGTGTTCTTGCCCAGCCCGTGTACTGCCCTATCTGGTTCAAGGGCTGGGCAGTCTATCCAGAGATGAGTTGTTGTCTCCTGGGCTGTCTTGCAGAGTCTGCACAAGTCTTCTTGGCTTAGACCAATTCTACATTGGTAGGCTCTGATCGCCGGGTGGTGCCCAGTACGGAACCTGCTCAGGTTGGTGCGAGCAAGTTTGGTGAGCTCCTCCTCAGCTTTCTTAAGCCTGCCTTTGTAGATGCCATTCAGTCTGTCGTTACTGAAGTGGTGTTCTTGAGGTCTGTGGCTTGTGACTGCTTGGCAGATCCCTGTTCTCGATAGTTCTTGGTTTAGCGGGTTTATCTGTGCCCTGAATCCTGTAGCTGCTTCTGCATCAGCCTCATCGTTTCCGATCAGATAGCAGTGGCTTGGCACCCAGATGAAGAAAGCCTTTTTGTTCATATTGGTACACTGTGCAGTTAGCTCTGAGATTCGATGGGAGGAGGGAGAGTTGGATGCCATTAGCGATAGAAGCGGCTTGCAGTCGCACACAATCTTTGCCATGCTCCAGTCCTCTCTCTCACTCAACCAGTTCAGAGCCTCTTCAACCGCAATTCTTTCAGTGTCCCTTGGGTTACTCTTGTGTCCTGTGGGCTTGTTCCAGTTAGCTACTTTCTGATCGCTTTGATACACCACCACCGCAGCACCACCAAGCTTTGCCACTCCTTGCACCAAGCCGTCATTGTAGATGGTAAAGTCAGCTTCGCCTTTCTGAGCGATGGCATCTTTAGCTGCTTCCAGTTGCATGAGATCAGGGTCGTGCTTGCTAGATTTGGAGTAGCTGATGTTGAGAGGGAAGTTGAACCAAGGCGGCTTTGGCTCGTATACCGCTTCGTGCAGTGGGTCTTTTGGGAGAAGTGCCTTTGCTTGGTGAAGGAATTTGGCCCTCCAGCTGTTTTGTTTCAGCTTCTTGGGGACATGTTTCTCTGCAAGTGACTTCCTCCAGTCTTCCTGCTTGTAGCTCACCCATAAAACTGTTTTGGCCTGGCAGGGTGGCCAAGAGTACCCAGATTTGAGGCGCAAGCGCCCCCCACCGCACCGCGTGGATGTTGTGGGTATGTTGCTGTGGTGGTGTTGTTGCTGTTTTTGTTTCATGGGTGACCTTTTTGTGCTGAGACTATTTGCTGCGTTGAATAAAACTTCCGACATATCATTTACATCATCATCTACAACAACAAAAACAACACTAAATACCATCAGCAACAACAACAAAACCCACCACTAAAGCATCTTCAACACCACCACCATCGAAACAGCATCAGCACCTATCTGGGCTCAGCTCAAGGCCTTCAAATGGGAGACTCCCACTCTTTCCCCTGGTACCCTCCTACCTGCCAGCCCATCTCCTCTTCCTCCTCCTCCTCCTCTTCCTCCTCCTCCTCCTCTTCCTCCTCTTCTTCCTCCTCTTCCTCCTCTACCTCATTTTCTTCTTCCTCTTCTGACGTCTTAGACTCTCTGGAGTACTTGTCGGGACAGAATAAGGTCCTTATGAAACTCAAGATGGAGGATGCGTCGATGAAGGAGGTGGGTGGAGGAGGGAGGGGGAGGTGGAGGTGGATGGTGGAGGAGGGAGGGGGAGGTGGAAGAGGGAGGTGGAGGTGGAGGAGGGGAGGTGATGGTGAGGGGAGGGAGGTGGAAGAGGTGAGGTTATGGTGAGGGGAGGGAGGTGAAGGAGAGGGGGGATGGAGAGAATGCTGAGCGATTAGAGATAGAATGAATTATTTATTAAGGAAAGATTGATTGAGTTAGGGGCTGGATGCCACTTCATAGAGGTGGGTTATTAGGGTGTCCGGAAAATTCGTCGCGGGCAATTTGTTGCACGGACAATTCGTCGCACAAAACAAAAACTTTCTATCTCTGTATTAAAATAAATATATAAATGTATAAGTCAAACCAATCAAATAAAGACAAAATATTGATAGTAGTAGTAGTAGTAGTAGTAGTAGTAGTAGTAGTAGTATTGTATTTGTATTTGTATTTTTATCAGTTATATTTGTGTCAGTGATATTTGTATCAGTGATATTTGTATCAGTGATATTTGTATCAGTGATATTTGTATCAGTGATATTTGTATCAGTGATATTTGTATCAGTGATATTTGTATCAGTGATATTTGTATCAGTGATATTTGTATCAGTGATATTTGTATCAGTGATATTTGTATCAGTGATATTTGTATCAGTGATATTTGTATCAGTGGTATTTGTATCAGTGATATTTGTATCAGTGATATTTGTATCAGTGATATTTGTATCAGTGATATTTGTATCAGTGATATTTGTATCAGTGATATTTGTATCAGTGATATTTGTATCAGTGATATTTGTATCAGTGATATTTGTATCAGTGATATTTGTATCAGTGATATTTGTATCAGTGATATTTGTATCAGTGATATTTGTATCAGTGATATTTGTATCAGTGATATTTGTATCAGTGATATTTGTATCAGTGATATTTGTATCAGTGATATTTGTATCAGTGATATTTGTATCAGTGATATTTGTACCAGTGATATTTGTATCAGTGATATTTGTATCAGTGATATTTGTATCAGTGATATTTGTATCAGTGATATTTGTATCAGTGATATTTGTATCAGTGATATTTGTACCAGTGATATTTGTATCAGTGATATTTGTACCAGTGATATTTGTATCAGTGATATTTGTATCAGTGATATTTGTATCAGTGGTATTTTGGAAGATGAATTAAATAAGTTAGCTGGTCGAACAAGAAAACACGTTCATCGTAAAAAACTGAAATAAACTCCCACTCGACACGTGATGGAGCTCTCTTCCGACTGACTGGTTTTTATTCATTTCAAGTTTTGGCGACGAATTGTCCATGCGACGAATTGTCCATGCGACGAATTGTCCATGCGACGAATTGTCCATGCGACGAATTGTCCTTGAAACGTTATTAGGGCCCATTGGTGGAGGGGGTGAGTCTATAACGGGGCTGAATAGTGGATGAGGAAGGTTGAACAGGGAAGGGAAGATCGTAAGCAGACGTGCTGAAGGACGGGGGGAGGGGTTAGTGTATCAATTGACTCTTGCCTCCTGCAGGTGTTGTTCGGGTGGGTGGAGAGGGCAGGGGGGGAGGAGGTGACGATGGAAGAGGTGGGTCAGAGGATTCTCACAGCCCTCAAGAAGGTTCTCTTTCTTTTTAAGCACTTTGTCCCTGCCCAACCCTCCCACCACCACCCTTCCCATCATTTCAACCACCACCACATTCACTCCCACCACCACTACCACATTCACCACCATTACCACATTCACTCCCACCATCACCACCACATTCACAACCACCACGTTCATTCTCTCCTTCTACCACCTTCATCCTTCCACCACCACTATCCCCACTTCCATCCCACTAACCACCACCCCCCCTCCCCAACCCCTCACCAGGGCGTGGGACCAGCGTGGTTGTTGTACAACGTAGCAGGCTTGTACTGGAGGGTGGCTGGTGAGCCCGTGCAGGCTGTACAGTGCATCAGAAACTCTCTGGCCACCTCTCCACACCAGTACCGCCACTTTGCCCTCGTTAATTTGGCGAATGTGCTCTACAAGATGGGTGAGTTGTTTGTGTGGTGAGTTGTTTATGGTGAGTTTGTGTGGTGAGTTTGTGTGGTGAGTTTGTGTGGTGAGTTTGTGTGGTGAGTTTGTGTGGTGAGTTTGTGTGGTGAGTTTGTGTGGTGAGTTTGTGTGGTGAGTTTGTGTGGTTAGTTGTTTGTGGTGAGTTTGTGTGGTGAGTTTGTGTGGTGAGTTTGTGTGGTTAGTTGTTTGTGGTGAGTTTGTGTGGTGAGTTTGTGTGGTTAGTTGTTTGTGGTGAGTTTGTGTGGTGAGTTTGTGTGGTGAGTTGTTTGTGTGGTGAGTTTGTGTGGTGAGTTGTTTGTGTGGTGAGTTTGTGTGGTGAGTTGTTTGTGTGGTGAGTTTGTGTGGTGAGTTTGTGTGGTGAGTTTGTGTGGTGAGTTTGTGTGGTGAGTTTGTGTGGTGAGTTTGTGTGGTGAGTTGTGTGGTGTTAATTGTTGTTGAAGTTGTTTTTATATTATGTTTTTTTGTGTTACGGTTTTTTTAATGATTTTTTTATTGTTGTTATGATAGTTGTGCTGTGATGTAGTTATGGTAGTTGTGTTGTGTTTTTTTATGGTATTTCTGTTGTTATTTGTTGTTGTTGTTGCAATGATGTTGTAGCTTTCATTGTTTGTTGACTCATCACTCGTGATCTCAGGAAAGGTGAAGGACGCTCTCAAGGTCATGGATGACGTACTTGCTGCCAACCCTCACGAGGTACCCAACTACGTCATTCACTCCATCATCATCATCATCATCATCACCTTCGTTGTCAACATCATCACCATCATCGTTGTTATCATCATCAACATTATTATTATTAATCTTATCAAGGTACACACAACAAAAAGAACTGACATCCTTTGACCGTAGTCACAAAAACAATCACTTCAGCACCATGAAAACCACCAACAACCAACCACCACTCTCCACTATCATTAACCAACCAACCAACAACAACTCACCACTCACCACCAATAACCACTGCCATGCTCCCACCAACCACTCGCACCAACCACTCCCACCAACCACACCAACCACTCCCACCAACCACTCCCACCAACCACACCAACCACTCCCACCAACCACACCAACCACTCCCACCAACCACACCAACCACTCCCACCAACCACTCCCACCAACCACTCCCACCAACCACACCAACCACACCAACCACTCCCACCAACCACACCAACCACTCCCAACAACAAACACCACAGCCAGAGTGTCTATTCTTGATCGGCAATTTGTGCGCCTCTCTCGGTAGACTCGAAGAAGCCGTGCTGTGGTACCAACGCACCCTGCAACACGACGCTTCGAACCAACAAGCGCTACACAACCTCAGGGCCGTCCTGTGCATCAAGAAATTCTATCGGGGTGATGATGGGGATGGGGAGAGGGGAGGATGGTGGTGGGGGTGCTGGTGGTGGTTGTTATTGGGGTCATAGTAGTTGTAGTGTGATTGTCTGTTGCGGTAGCTGTGGTGCTGAGGGTAGTTGTTGTAGTGGTTGTAGTTGTGGTTATGTGGTAGTTGTGGCGATGTGGTAGTTGTGGCGATGTGGTAGCTGTGGCAATGTGGTAGTTGTGGCGATGTGGTAGTTGGGGCGATGACGACAGCAACCACCGCACAGGCGGCAGCACACGGGAGCGTGTGAAGCAGTCAGGAGAAGAGAGGAAGAACAACAGGGATGGTAACCATAGCGACAAGAGGAGGGAGGGTGGTGCTGATAATTATGGTGATGCTCATGATCCTGATAATTTGTTCAATGGTTTCCGTTATCACACATTTGGACCCCATGGCCATCCAGATGATGATCATCTACCCACCAGGTGGTGGTGGTGGTGGGGATGATGGTGATGGTGGTGGTGGGGATGATGGTGGTGGTGGTGGTGGGGATGATGGAGGTGACAGTGATAGTGGTGGTGATGATGATTAGGATGGTAATATTTATGGAAATGGTGAGGATGATGATGATGATGATGATGATGATGATGGTGATTTTTTAAGAATTTTATCGATGCTTCAACAACAACAACAACAATTACAACAACAACAATTACAACAACAACAACAACAATTACAACAACAACAATTACAACAACAACAACAACAATTACAACAACAATTACAACAACAACAATTACAACAACAACAATTACAACAACAACAATTACAACAACAACAATTACAACAACAATTACAACAAAAACAATTACAACAACAACAATTACAACAACAACAATTACAACAACAACAATTACAACAAAAACAATTACAACAAAAACAATTACAACAACAATTACAACAAAAACAATTACAACAACAACAATTACAACAACAACAATTACAACAACAACAATTACAACAACAACAATTACAACAACAATTACAACAAAAACAATTACAACAACAACAATTACAACAACAACAATTACAACAACAACAATTACAACAAAAACAATTACAACAAAAACAATTACAACAACAATTACAACAAAAACAATTACAACAACAACAATTACAACAACAACAATTACAACAACAACAATTACAACAAAAACAATTACAACAAAAACAATTACAACAACAATTACAACAAAAACAATTACAACAACAACAATTACAACAACAGCAGCGTGGAGGAGGAGGGCAGGGAGGATGGGTGGCATGAGATGGGACTGAGGGAGCTCTGCCAGAAGATCATCATGGACGTCAGTTGGGAGTTGCTGTGCTGTGGTGTGGTGTGGTTTAGAGTGGTGTGGTGTGGTGTGGGCTGGTTTAGAGTGGTGTGGTGTGGGTTGGTGTGGGTTGGTTTAGTGTGGTGTGGTGTGGTGTGGGTTGGTTTAGTGTGGTGTGGTGTTGTGTGGGTTGGTTTAGTGTGGTGTGGTGTGGGTTGGTTTAGTGTGGTGTGGTGTGGCTTGGTTTAGTGTGGTGTGGCTTGGTTTAGTGTGGTGTGGCTTGGTTTAGTGTGGTGTGGTGTGGGTTGGTTTAGTGTGCTGTGCTGTGGTGTGGTTTAGAGTGGTGTGGTGTGGTGTGGGTTGGTTTAGTGTGGTGTGGTGTTGTGTGGGTTGGTTTAGTGTGGTGTGGTGTGGGTTGGTTTAGTGTGGTGTGGTGTGGGTTAGTTTAGTGTGGTGTGGTGTGGCTTGGTTTAGTGTGGTGTGGTGTGGCTTGGTTTAGTGTGGTGTGGTCTGGCTTGGTTTAGTGTGCTGTGGTGTGGCTTGGTTTAGTGTGGTGTGGTGTGGGTTAGTTTAGTGTGGTGTGGTGTGGGTTGGTTTAGTGTGGTGTGGTGTGGGTTGGTGTGGGTTGGTTTAGTGTGGTGTGGTGTGGGTTAGTTTAGTGTGGTGTGGTGTGGGTTGGTGTGGGTTGGTTTAGTGTGGTGTGGTGTGGGTTGATTTAGTGTGCTGTGGTGTGGTTTGGTGTGGTGTGGTTTAGTGTGGTGTGGTGTGCTGTGGGTTGGTTTAGTGTGGTGTGGTGTGGTTTGGTGTGGTGTGGTGTGGTGTGGCTTGGTTTAGTGTGGTGTGGTCTGGCTTGGTTTAGTGTGCTGTGGTGTGGCTTGGTTTAGTGTGGTGTGGTGTGGGTTAGTTTAGTGTGGTGTGGTGTGGGTTGGTTTAGTGTGGTGTGGTGTGGGTTGGTGTGGGTTGGTGTGGGTTGGTTTAGTGTGGTGTGGTGTGGGTTAGTTTAGTGTGGTGTGGTGTGGGTTGGTGTGGGTTGGTGTGGGTTGGTTTAGTGTGGTGTGGTGTGGGTTAGTTTAGTGTGGTGTGGTGTGGGTTGGTGTGGGTTGGTTTAGTGTGGTGTGGTGTGGGTTGATTTAGTGTGCTGTGGTGTGGTTTGGTGTGGTGTGGTTTAGTGTGGTGTGGTGTGCTGTGGGTTGGTTTAGTGTGGTGTGGTGTGGTTTGGTTTAGTGTGGTGTGGTGTGGTGTGGCTTGGTTTAGTGTGGTGTGGTGTGGGTTGGTTTAGTGTGGTGTGGTGTGGCTTGGTTTAGTGTGGTGTGGTGTGGTGTGGCTTGGTTTAGTGTGGTGTGGTGTGGCTTGGTTTAGTGTGGTGTGGTGTGGCTTGGTTTAGTGTGGTGTGGTGTGGGTTGGTTTAGTGTAGTGTGGTGTGGGTTGGTTTAGTGTGGTGTGGTGTGGTGTGGCTTGGTTTAGTGTGGTGTGGTGTGGTCTGGCTTGGTTTAGTGTGGTGTGGTGTGGGTTGGTTTAGTGTGGTGTGGTGTGGCTTGGTTTAGTGTGTTGTGGTGTGGGTTGGTTTAGTGTGGTGTGGTGTGGGTTGGTTTAGTGTGGTGTGGTGTGGTGTGGGTTAGTGTGGTGTGGTGTGGGTTAGTGTGGTGTGGTGTGGGTTGGTTTAGAGGGGTGTGGTCTAGTGTGCGGAGGGATTGGTGGGGTCAGGCTGTTTAGAACTAGAGTTTTGAAATGTTGTATGGTATGGCGGGGTGTAGTGTGGTGTGGTGCTTTTTACTTCTGTAGTAGGATGGTAGGTAGGTCAGTGGTAGAATGTAGTGATTTTAAGTTTAGTACGGAAATTTATTAATCTGATGTTGTGTGCTGTGTTGTGGCAGTGTGGTCGCATAGTTTGGCGCTAGTGCAATAGAGTAGCTACCACCACAGCCACTGAAGCAGCGCGTGAAGCTGGTGAATCCGTCGAGTGGTCAGGAAGCCTTTGTCGAGCACTACTTCTGCAAGCTGTTCCTCGACAGTGAGTTGTGCATGTTGTTGTTGTTTTTGATGGTGATGGTTTTGTTTATGTTTGTTGTGTTGGTTTATTTGGTGAGGGTGTTGTTGGTGGTGTTGTTATGGGTTTTTTCTAGATAATTCTGACTTTTGTTGATAAATAAAACAGCAATACCACACACATACACAAACACACACAAACACAAACACACACACACACACACACAAACACACACACAGAACATACGAAGGACACCTGCCTAATTCGAAGCACAGAACACCACACCTTATGTGAGTCATTTGCATCTCACAGCTATTCAAGTAAACAAGAAAAAAATAATAAAATTAATAAAAATACCACATCAACTACATTTCTTCAAAATAGAATATCAACAACATTTTTTCACTAACATAACATCAACAAAAAATTTTAATAACACAACATCAACAACATTTTTAGTAAACAACAATCACAATAACAACAACCACAACAACAACAACAACAACCACTACAACAACAACAACAACAACAACAACAACAGCCTCTTGCAACCTGGACGTGCCTGAAGAGCTGCAGCACTTGGCAGAGGAGGGTGGTCATGATGATGATGTCTGAATGTTGCTGTTGTTGTTCCGATTGTTGTTGTTGTTGTTACGATTGTTGTTGTTGTTGTTGTTGTTGTTGTCTTGTTGAACTTCTCAATGACATACCATCGAAATCTCTAGGACAACATAACAATGATGAAGATAATGATAATGCTGATAATGATAATGATGATGATGATGAGGGTGATGAGGATGATGATAATGATGATGATGATGATTATGAAAATGATGATGACGACGACGATAGTGATGATGATGATATTAATACTTTCTTGTCACTGTTTTTAATACTACTTTCACAAGCGATATTAGAAGGGCAATAATAAACTTTTATGAGACTTTTGCATTCTTTCCCGATGATGATCTCGATGGTGGTGGTGATAATGATTGACGGGGAATCCGCACGAGTCAACATTCAATCAATCAATCAAATGAATTTGTATTGCGCTGTTTGTGAATTTAATGACATTTACTGTCGTTTTGTGTACGCGAAAGCCTGCCCATCCCTAGGGAAGCATCACTGATATCATCATCACCACCATCACTCTGTGATCAATACACAACTAATTGGTTCATTTTTGGTTCTCTTTTGACTGTGACATAGTGACGTCACGTGTAAACATAAACATAAGAGTAGTTCGTAAACATAAAATTAATTTGTTTCTAGCTTAAAGTTCTAAATTAAATAAGGAATCATCAGTACTAAAAGAAAGCAGCAGCAGAAGTGCTTATAGTAGTAGTTCTGACAGAGGTTTAGTTGATGTCGTTGATTGAGAACTTGGAAGCGAGGAGCATATATGACTCAAGAGGCTTTCCTACCGTTGAGGTATGCGCCACACTGTTTTCAACATCATTACCATGCTTTCTTTTGTCTCCTTTCTCAATTTTCCACTCTATTGTCTTCTTCCTTCCATCCTTTCCAGGTGGAGTTGACCACTGAAATGGGGACGTTCACAGCGTCAACAGGATGTGGAACCTCCATTGGCAAGCATGAAGTGTGTGTGTGTGCGTGTGTTTGTGTGTGTGCGTGTGTGTGTGTGAGTGTGTGTATGTGTGCGTGTGTGTGTATGTGTGTGTGTGTGTGTGTGTGCGCGCGTGTGTGTGTGTATGCGTGCGTGTGAGTGTACGTGCGTCCTAACGTGTGTGTATTCAGCTTTTCCACCACATGCACTGAGAGGTGCTGGAGGTGAGAGACAAGGACGCGAACATGTGGCAGGGCAAGGGCGTCTTGAAGGCAATCCGCAACATCAACGAGATCATCGCACCTGCCCTCATCGACAACGAGCTGGTCGACGTGCGCAAGCAAGAGTCGTGCGACCTGAAACTCAACGAGCTGGACGGCTCAGAAAACAAGAACAAACTGGGCTCGAACGGACTGCTGCCAGTCTCGATTGCCATCTGCAAGGCAGGGGCGGCCAAGCGGAGGACCCCGGTGTACAAGCACATCGGAGACCTCATCACCAATGACTTCTTCACCATTCCCGTGCCCCTCTTCACCGTCATCAGTGGAGGCAAGCATGCGGGCAACAACCTGCCCTTCCAGGACATCCTCATCACTCCCACTGGCGCCACTAGCTTCAAGGAAGCCATGCAGATGGGCTCTGAGACCTTCCAATACCTCCTCGCCACTGCTCGATCCAAGCACGGATCAGGAGCTGCATACGTCGGTGAGGGTGGCGGCATCTCAATCGACCTCAACACGCCCGAAGAAGCCTTCGAGCTGGTGGGAGAAGCGATCAAAAGTGCCGGCTACACGAAGAGGGTACAAATGGCTTTGAATGCGTCAGCTTCCTGCTTCTATAGGTGAGTTTTGTGTGAAGATTCAAAACTTTTTGCCTTGACGCCACTGCGCCACTACAGGAAAGAACATGACAAGTATGATCTGAACTTCAAGAGCTTCAAATCAGACCCTCACCACTACCTGGACCGCTACAAGATGGCCAACAACTACGCTGACTTGGCGGGGAGGTCAGGCGGGTCGAAATGCTTTTAGACGTGATTTCATGATAAAGAATATTTTCTAACCTTTCATTTCCTAGAAAAGGTCAAAATGTTTTCGGGCTTGATTTGTCATATTTAATGTTTTCGAATAATTGCTCTGAAGTCTCCACAAGCATTTTTTAAAAAATTTAATTTAATTTTTTTTAATTAACATCGCATTAAAAAAATCTCACTACCAACATTAATCCACACACACACACAGATACCAACTCTCAGCCATCATCGATCCTTTCTACCAAGACCACTACGACGACTGGGTCAATTTGAAACGCCTCTGTCCGAACGTCGACCTGCTGGGCGACGACATAACAGCCACGAACTTCAAGCGGGTGAAGAAGGCTGGCGACCGGGGAGCGTGCACTGGCATCACGGTGAAGCTGAGTCAGATAGGCACGGTGACAGAGGCTCTCAAGGCGATGTTCGAGGCGAAGAAGTACCAGTGGAGCAGTGTCATCAGCAGCAGGGCCGGAGAGACTGATGACGTTTTCATTGCTGACCTGGCTGTCGGCACGTCAGCTGGCAGGATCCACGCTGGAGGTCTCACCAGGTGTGTTGGCGAGGTGTGAATTTGAAGCGGTTTCATTATCCTTTGGGGGTTTTGTTCACTCAAGTTTTCATAATCACCAAGGCAAACTATACCACTAGACAAACTCACATCATACCGCACCATATAACACTACACCACACCATGCGACAACATCAAACCACACCATACTACACCACACCATACGACAACAACAGGTCAGAGAACCTAGCCAAGTACAACCACTTGTTGAAGCTGGAGGAGGTTTCCGGCAGGAAGATGGCGTTTGCCTGCAACGTCAAAGACGAATTCACGACGTTCAACAACGCTGTTTGAGGCCACTGTGACAGTTTCGTGCATTGAAAACGGGTTGCCGTGATGTTATTGCTGGATTTTATGTTGCAAAGATTGTTAGTTAAGATTTTTAGTTTGATTCGGTTGTTACGCATTAATTAAGTATTTATAAATTAGTTTTTGAATCAGATTAACTTTTAGATTTGTTGACGTTTTTGACGTTTATTTTGACATAAACAAAGACTGTCAATTGTTGATTGTCGTTTGGAGCAATCTACCAAATAACGCGTATATCTTTAGTTCTCCAATCGAAGGGACTAAGGTTTCGTAGATTAATTTTTTATCGAACATTCCCTAGAGGGCAGGAAAAACACTCAACAATCTAATAGAAAAGCATAAAGATGCCTGTGAAGGTGCTGAAGGCGAGACAAATCTATGACTCATGTGGAGTGCCCACTGTCGAGGTGCTTATGTGTGTGTGAATTTATGTGTTTTAGCCTGTGTGTTTATGTATGTGATTATATGTGTATTTGTGTCTATGATTATATGTGTACTTGTGTCTGTGATTCTATGTGTGTCTGTGATTCTATGTTTGTCTGTGATTCTATGCGTGTCTGTGATTATATGTTTGTCTGTGATTATATGCTTGTCTGTGATTATATGTGTGTCTGTGATTATATGTGGGTCTGTGATTATATGTGTGTCTGTGATTATATGTGTGACTGTGATTCTATGTGTGTTCGTATCTTTGATTATATACGTGTTTTATCCTAGGTTATATGCATGGTTTCTGAATCATGCCACCAACTCGCAGGTGGAGGTACGCAACGAGAAGGACACAGTGGTGGCTTCGGTGCCTGGGGGCGTGTCGGTGTCTGCGAGGGAGGCAGTCGAGGTGAGGGACAACGAGATGCGGCAGTGGCAGGGCAAGGGCGTCTTGAAGGCGGTCGACAACGTCAACAGCATCATCTCACCGCTCTTCGTCGGCAAGGAGGTCGATGAGACAAACCAAGCCTTGGTTGACCGTCTACTCCTCGAGGCAGACCGCACTGGGGATAAGAGCAGACTTGGAGCGAACGCCATCGCTGCTGTTTCCATGGCGATGGCTCGACTTGGAGCTGCAAAAGAAGGGATTCCCTTGTACAAACACATAGGTAGGTGATGGTAGTAGAGAAGCACTGATGGCTCATCTTTGCACCTACCACGCTGTCAACCTCCACAGGTCATCTGGCTGGCAAGGAAAGAGGCTCAAACGAGTACCTTTTACCCGTTCCCATGGTTCCCATTCTAGGCGGGGTGCACGCCACTTCACAGCTCTTCCTCGAGGACATCATGCTGCTCCCGACTGACTTCGCCTCGTTCCATGACGCCTTCAAAGCCGCTTCTGAAGTCTACCACCAACTCAAGTTCATCATCGCCAAGAACTATGGTGCTTGTCGTCGTCGGGTTGAAGATTATAATGTTGTTGATGTGGTAGAAAAGTTGTTGTAGAAAGTTTGTTGTTGTTGGACTGGTAAAAGGATTGTTGTTGGGGTTGCTCAAAGTTGTTATAGAGAAAACACCAACCACAACATACCAACAACAAAACACCAACAACAATACAACAACAAAAACTAACAACCCCACACCAACAACAACACCAACAACAACATACAGGCCTACAACACACGAACGTCGGCTTGTGTGGTCAGTTGAGTCCTCCAGTAAAGAACGAAGTGGAAGCGCTGGAGCTGGTGAAGAAGGCCATTGAGAGAGCCATGTGCACTGGATTCGTTAAGGTTCTTGCCTTGGTGTAGTTGTGGTGGTTGTTGTTGTTGGGTTGTTAGGTGTGGGGGTGGTTAAGTGTGGTGCTGGGGAGGTGTGAGGGAGAAATTGTGAATGAGCGATGGTGAAAGATTGAAATATGGAAATGTCAGTGGGTATAGCGTGTGGAGCTTTGTGGTTGAGAAAAAATGAGTAAAGTTTAATTATTCGAAAATGGGATAAATGAAAGTAAAGAAAGTAAAACTTTAAAAGATAGTTCAACAGAGATGAGCAGCAAACATTAGTTGAGTTTATCAATTCAAAAGCCTCAAGAAAAAGTTTTCTAAAGCACTAACAACCACCAGGTCGCCATCAACGCCAACGCCACAAACTTCTTCAAGAACGGTTATTACGACGTCGACTTCATGAACACCTATCCCTCGCTGGACAGGAGTCTCGACAGTGCAAAACTCGGTGAGCTCTACCGCAACCTGCTCATCAACTACTCCATCATCAGCGTCGAGGACCCCTTCCACTACGAAGACAACGCCGCTTGGAGCAGCTTCACGGCGAAGACTTCGATCCAGGTGGTTGGTGGACAGTTCCTCGCGAGCAATCCTGCCCTGGTCAAGAGGGCCATGCAAAGAAGGGCATGCAATTGCTTGGTGCTCAGACTCAACCAACTAGGCACCGTCACCGAGACGATCAAGCTCTTCAGCGTGGTTCGAGAGGCTGGCTGGTCGTGTGTGGTGGCGGACCGGGTGAACGAGACAGAAGACACTTTCATCGCTGACCTCGCGGTGGGTTTGAGTGCGGGCCAGGTGCGCTGTGGAGCTCCCTGTCGCTACGAGAGACTCTGCAAGTACAACCAGTTGTTGAGGATCGAGCAGAAGCTGGCAGGTGCGGGCACCTTTGCTGGTCACAAGTTCAGAAAGTTGAACCGCAGTTGAAATGTTTGTGAGGTGTGGTAAAGTGTGGTGAAGTGTGGTGTAGTGTGATGTGGTGAAGCGTGGTTTAGTGAAAATTTGTGGTAAACTAAAGTGTGGTAGGGGTGAGATTTGGTTCGGTTGGAAGTAACTCAGTGGCAAATCGAATTTATTCAGACATTCATAGAACTTCTGCAACTATCTTTGCAAACCTATATTTTAAGCAAGAATTATTTTATTATTTATCAATTTGAACCTAATTATTTTTTCGGTTTCCCACCAACTGCCTTGTCTAGCAATAATGAAGAATCATACAGCATCTTTTCTCTTATACACTGAGACGTCAAATTCTAAAAAGATTTCACTGTTATGTCCATCAATTAAAAGAGTGCAATCAGTGCAATGTACATAAAAAGCAGCGTCAAATCTAGACTAATGTCATTGTAAAAGTTGTAATACAAATGTTTGCAAAGCAGTCGAGCAGAGCATCTTTCTGCTAGCTACACCATCCTCACACCAAAAATCGTTCACTTTCCCACTCTACACACAATCCTCACTCCACCAATCATGAAATTGAACCAGCAACAATAGAAAAATGCTCTATCATCTCCGCTCATCTGACAGCCAGCGAGGCTTGTGAGGGAGCGAGGGTGAGCATGGAACGAGAAGAGAAGTAGCTCTTGTATGGAGTGTTTTGACCGCTCAGAGCTGCTTGTCTGTGGTGGTGTTGGTAGTGGTGTTGGTTGGATAGAGGTGAAGTGAGTAAGAATGGTTGAAAAGTGTGGAAGTTGAAGTGGTACTTGGGATGATGGTGGTTGAGGTGGATGATATGATGGTGATTAAAATGATTGAGATGGTGGTGGTGGCAATGGTTGTTGGGATGATAGTGGTTGAAATGGTTGAGTTGGTGTTGGTTGAAAAGTTGTGTTATAAGAATAAGATAAGAAACCTGCCTAGATCGAATAGGCCTTACATTTCATTCAAAAACAACCCAACAAGATCAACACAACCAAAAAAACGTACACTACCACCAACAAAAAGTACACTACCACCAACAAAAAGTACACTACCACCAACAAAAAGTACACTACCATCAACAAAAAGTACACTACCATCAACAAAAAGCAACAAAAAGCAACACTAAAGCACATACACCAAGAGCATCGACCTAATGTTGGCGAGCTTGTTGTAGTGCTTCACTTTCCTCTCTTTTCCAAACAACTCATCTTTCAACTGTTGCCAGTAAGATGCCACACACATGATTGATGCTACCTGTGTGGTGTGGTTGTGGTTGTGTGGTGTCGTGGTGGTGTGGTTGTGGTGTGTGGTGTCATGGTGGTGTGTGGTGTCGTAGTGGTGTGTGGTGTCGTAGTGGTGTGTGGTGTCATGGTGGTGTGTGGTGTGGTTGTGGTTCTGTGGTGTCATGGTGGTGTGTGGTGTCGTAGTGGTGTGGTTGTGGTGGTAAGGTGTCGTGTTGTGTGATGATGGTATTGCGGTGGTTTGACATGGTGGTGTGGTGTGGTTGTGTGGTGTTATGGTCGTGTGGTTTGGTGGTGTAGTGTCGTGGAAGTGTGTTTCCCAAGGTAGTATGGCAGCTACTCATGTCAATGCAATACTTCAAAGACTTTTTAACCAACTACTGAGTCAACGCTCATACCACCACAACCTTACGAAGTTTAACTATAATATAGTTTTGTCTTTAACGGGTAGCAGAGGTAAATGGGTTAATAATAGAAAAAAATATTATTATTATAATGTTATTAATAATAGTAATAAAGATTATTATTATTATGTTATTGACTTATTGTTATAATTATTATTGTTTTTGCTTACGAGGAGGAAGTTTGTGAACATCCAGTAGACAGTGACCAGGATTGCCTCCGGAAGAGGATACAAGACGTCCTGTGGTGGTGATAATGATGCGGGTGATGATGATGATGATGATGATGATGATGATGATGATGATGATGATGATGATGATGATAATGTCGATGATGATGATGACAAGGAAAGTGTAGATATGACAGATTTTGAAAATAATATGACATCAATGAAAAATGAAAAAAAAATGATTTCATTAGTTACTCTTTAATTATCCCCCATCACCACTTCCAACGCAACCAACACCACTACCACCTGAAACACCACTACCAATTTCACCACCACTACTGCATCAAGCCACCTCCACCCACTCTGAAGCGGTGGCCACCGATCCACGCCATCAGGTAGACTCCGATGAAGCAGTCGTAAAAGCGGTCAGCCGCCATGAACACCAGCCACAACATCAGCATGCGCTTGCCTTCGAAGCCCTGTCGGTGGTTGTCGCTA
>OX030959.1:7413478-7415031 GCA_943735955.1 Piscicola geometra | reverse complement strand
TGTCGCTACTACTACTTCTACTACTACTACTACTACTACTACTACTACTACTACTACTACTACTACTTCTACTACTACTACTACTACTACTACTACTGCTACTACTACTACGACTACTACTACTACTACTACTACTACTACTACTACTACTACTACTACTACTACTACTACTACTACTACTACTACTACTGCTACTACTACTACTACAAGCACTACTACTAGTACTAGTACTCACATAGTTGATTCCGACTAGCAACAACAATCCCACCGGCAACATCAACACACTCAAAATCAACTCTATCCCCATCAGAGCAGTGATTCCTGTGTTGTTGCATTAATGTGTTTCACCACTCTCACAACAGCACAACAGACACACACACACACACACACACACACACACACACACACACACACACACACACACACACACACACACACACACACACACACACACACACACACAACACACACAAACACACACACATAAAAGAAAGCACACACAAGACTCTCACCAGGGGGTGCATAAAGATAGACCTCCTGGGGCTCTGCCACCTCCTGGAAGTGGGTGAGTCTGGCAAGGATGGCGACGTCGATGATGAAGTTGCAGACGGCGATCAGCTGCAGGAGAGGGTGGTGGTGGAAGTGTTGGGTAGGTGGTTTTCAAAAGAAGGGAGATAAACTGACAGGCAATTCAAAAGATGTTTCCACAAAGAGTAGATTTATCAAGAATGAAAGAGCTCAGGGTCAACCCTTTAAAGCTTCCTTCTGGGATTGCATTGGCCTCAAATGATTGAGAAAATGAAAGAGTTCAATTAATGATGGAGAGATGGAGAACGGTTGGATGAAATGGATGAGAGTGGGGCTTACAGTGGTGAGGATGGCTGCTGCCCTGGATCCATTCTTGAGGGTGGTGAAGCAGCAGCACCCTGTCAAGAAGGGCATGCTGTCGTGGAGGTGCTTGCAGGGGTGAAGTCTTGGTGAAATAGTTCAAGTTATGCTAGAAGAGAGGGAGGGTGTTTTAATAGGGATGGCTTGTATAATTTTGTTTAATTTAAATGTAGATCGAGCACACATGGTTTCTCAAATTAATCATTTCTTAACACTAATCTCTTCCAAATTCAATCAATTTTACACAAACTACATTTCCACTTCTAAAGCTTCCTTTCCTAACAGTTTAAACGACCAAAACAATATCTCATGCAAACTTCAAAAACAACCACAAACAGCAACATCCGCAACTACAACATGCACAACCTTCAGAAAACTCACCTTCAGAACTTGCCGAAATGAAGATTTGAAATAGGCTTGTGTGTGAAGAATCAATTTAAGGCAGATTATGTGTTACTCACAAACTTCGAAGTCAAGTACTACAGGTGCTTGTTGTGTACATTAGCAAGTAAGAGCGCTCTCTAACTTAATGAAGGGTCCAATATAAATAAATTTGATTGATTGAAGAACAAATGCTAGAAAGGATCATAAAAGCAATTCGCTTCAGTTAAAATTATGGAATACGACAAAAACCAAATAAACGTTTTGAGATTTCCAGATTGCCA
>OX030959.1:7373478-7410978 GCA_943735955.1 Piscicola geometra | reverse complement strand
GTTGATGAGGATGATGATGACGGTTGATGAGGGTGATGATGATGATGGTGGTGGTAATGGTAATGATGAAATAAGGCACCAATTGAAGAAAGCACTCGGGAAAAAAGAATAACGCAACAACATAAAATAAACTTATATTCTAAAAATATAATAATAATAATATTATTATTGTTTATTTTAAAAACAATAAAAATAATAAATAGGACGGTTTAAGGCAGGAGCTAATTTATATATATCAAAGTCTTAAACATATATAGCATGATAGTGTTTTAATGTCAAAATGTGTTTGTGTGTGTATGTATGTGTGTGTGTGTTTGTGTGTGTATGTATGTGTGTGTGTAATCATAAATGTTTGTACAGCGACATCAAAGGCAGTCCACTCTGGAGCAGTCAACAAAAAGAAGACCGGCTGTGAAGCATGACGTCACCATTGGAGTTCATGATGATGATACCATGTTGCGTCATGTGGCATGGCAACATTGATCGCGCCAACTCATTTAGTGTTCTAATAAAACTGGCACACACAAACACACACACAGACACAGTCACTCACACACACAAACACACACACACAGACACAGTCACTCACACACACTCAACACACACATACACACACACACATACACAGACATACACACACACAAACATATATACACATATTAACACATTTGTATATAAGGCTTAGAAAGGGTAAAAAATTACCAAAGCAAAAAGAGGAAATAGTAAAAGATGAAGTATCATTCTACTAGTAATAAGTATTATAACTTGTAGTAGTAGTAGTAGTAGTAGTAGTAGTAGCATCACCAAAACAACTTCATTGTCAATACAAAGATAATTAGTCAACAACCAACCAAAGTAACAATCCATATAAACAACAACTCCACATATCAACAACTCCACATATCAACAACTCCACATATCAACAACTCCACATATCAACAACTCCACATATCAACAACTCCACATATCAACAACTCCACATATCAACAAATCCACATATCAACAACTCCACATATCAACAACTCCACATATCAACAAATCCACATATCAACAACTTCATAAATTAAAAACTCCACATAGTAACCACATTTCGCACCCTTGTATACATATTATATATGTCTTTGGAAACACTCCTGCCATGTGTGTGACGTCACAATGAAAACCCTGATTCTCTTATACCTGACACCGCACTACTATTATCACCACCGCACTATCATCATCATCATCATCACACTACTATCAGCATCAAACCACATCCCACCACCACAACACACCAAATCACCACATCAAACCACACCAAACCCCCCCCCCCCAACACCACACATAGCCACACCACCACACCAAACCACCACACAACAAAACCACAATACCACACCAACCCTCCCACCCTTCCCCACCACACAACACATCGAGACGACAAGGCAAGAGAGAGAGAGACAGCGGCAGGGGCAAGGGGACACACACGCATGTGTGTGGATCAGGAGGTGGGACTGGTGACGGAGGTGATGACGCCCGACTGGTGGTGTGTCGTGTGCACGATGCTCTCGCCGTCGGACTCCTGCGTGTTGGTTCCCTCTGTGTGCTCTGTCGAGGAGGGGGAGTGAGGAGGGAGTGAGGAGGGGTTGAGGAGGGAGTGAGGAGGGGTGAGGAGGGAGTGAAGAGGGGGGAGTGAGGATGGAGTGAGGAGGGAGTGAGAAGGGAGTGAAGAGGGAGTGAGGAGGGGGAGTGAGGAGGGGTTGAGGAGGGAGTGAGGAGGAGGAGTGAGGAGGGGTTGAGGAGGGGTTGAGGAGGGGGAGTGAGGAGGGGTTGAATAGGGGGAGTGAGGAGGGGTTGAGGAGGGGGAGTGAGGAGTGGTTGAGGAGGGGGAGTGAGAAGGGGGAGTGAGGAGGGGGAGTGAGGAGGGGTTGAGGAGGGGGAGTGAGGAGGGGGAGTGAGGAGGGGTTGAGGAGGGGGAGTGAGGAGGAAGTGAGGAGGGGTTGAGGAGGGGTTGAGGAGGGGTTGAGGAGGAGGAGTGAGGAGGGGTTGAGGAGGGGGAGTGAGGAGGGGGAATGAGGAGGGGTTGAGGAGAGGTTGAGGAGGGGGAGTGAGGAGGGGTTGAGGAGGGGGAGTGAGAAGGGGTTGAGGAGGGGTTGAGGAGGGGTTGAGAAGGGGGAGTGAGGAGAGGTTGAGGAGGGGTGAGAAGGGAGTGAGAGTAAAGGAGGTGGTTGAGTGGAATAGGTGTGGTCGAGTGAGGTGGTAGAAGAGAAGATGGTCGTAAAAACTGCACAGCCACTGCCAACAAGCCACTTTCTTTCGTGTCAATACCACATCCACCATCAGCATCTCTACATCCCTCATCATCTCCAAATCACCACAATCATTATCACCACCATCTCAAGACACTATCACCACAATCACCCTCTCCACATCCACACTAATATCACCTCCACACAAACACCACCATAACCACACCATCATCACCTCCACACAAACACCACCATAACCACCCCCATCGGCAAGTCCACACAAACACCACCATAAACACCCCCCTCGGCAAGTCCACACACCATTCATGTCGATCATCTCCTCCCCTTGCACGTGGTTCTCTCTGAGAAAGTCCACTGCGCTGAGGGGGGAGGCGGCCATGTGCTGCAGGAAGGACATCAGTTCCAGCAGACAAGTGTCGTTCTGGTCGTCAAACCACGACGCTATCGGCACCTGGAGGTGGTTGGTTTGTGGTGAATGGGTGGATGAGTTGGTGGATGGGTTGTGAATGGGTGGATGGATGGGTTGGTGAATGGGTTGGTGAATGGGTGGATGGGTTGGTGAATGGGTTGGTGAATGGGTTGTGAATGGGTGAATGGGTTGTGAATGGGTGAGTGGGTGAATAGACAGCTAGTAGGAAGAAGGAGCGTAGTGAGATGGCTTAATGACGTAACAATGACGTCACGAACAGCATGCTTGGGGTGGAACATGTAGGAGGCGGGTGAGTTGTCGAGGATCACTGCATTGTCCACGTGTCTGCCCAGTCTACTCAGATCCTGTGTTTATGTGGCGCAGTGTGTGTGTGTTTATGTGGTGCAGTGTGTGCAGTTTGTATTCATGTGGTGTAAACACCAAACTGAAACACACTAAGATAACACGAAAAGGCTGACCATACCACACTACTACAGCAACACACAGTCACTACACCTCACAACACCACACCACACACTACACCACAGCATCATAGCAACACCCTACCACACCACAGCCCCCCACACTATGCACAACCAGCACCACACAGCCACACAAACAACACCACATAGCCACACAAACAACACCACATAGCCACACAAACAACACCACTCAACCCCACAAACAACACCACATAGCCACACAAAACCACAGCATCATAGCAACAAAACACCATCCCACCACCATAAACGCACTACACAACACCTAACCACACCACACCACCACAACAAACAACCCCACCACCACCAAAGCAACCTTGACATAGCTTCCCTTGTAGAAGACACACGACTCCCTGAAGAGGCGGTGTTGGAAGCACCCCCACTTGTCGAGCAGGTCTGTCACTGGGTCGGCGTACTGTGGGTGGAGGGGGTGGTGCAGGGTGGAGGGGGTGGTGCAGGGTGGAGGGGGTGGTGCAGAGTGGAGGGGGTGGTGCAGGGTGGAGAGGGTGGTGCAGGGTGGAGGGGGTGGTGAAGGGTGGAAGGGGTGGTGCAGGGTGGAAGGGGTGGTGCAGGGTGGAGGGGGTGGTGCAGGGTGGAGGGGGTGGTGCAGGGTGGAGGGGGTGGTGCAGGGTGGAGGGGGTGGTGAAGGGTGGAAGGGGTGGTGCAGGGTGGTAGGGGTGGTGAAGGGTGGAGGGGGTGGTGCAGGGTGGAGGGGGTGGTGCAGGGTGGAGAGGGTGGTGCAGGGTGGAAGGAGTGGTGCAGGGTAGAAGGGGTGGTGCAGGGTGGAAGGGGTGGTGCAGGGTGGAAGGGGTGGTGCAGAGTGGGGGGGTGGTGCAGGGTGGAGGGAGTGGTGCAGGGTGGAGGGGGTGGTGCAGGGTGGAGGGGGTGGTGCAGGGTGGAAGGGGTGGTGCAGGGTAGAGGGGGTGGTGCAGGGTGGAAGGGGTGGTGCAGGGTGGGGGGGGTGGTGCAGGGTGGAGGGAGTGGTGCAGGGTGGAGAAGGTGGTGCAGGGTGGAGGGGGTGGTGCAGGGTGGAGGGGGTAGTGCAGGGTGGAAGGGGTCGTGCAGGGTGGATGGGGTCGTGCAGGGTGGAGGGGGTCGTGCAGGGTGGAGGGGGTCGTGCAGGGTGGGGGGGTCGTGCAGGGTGGGGGGGGGGGTGGAGTTGTTGTAGGGGTAGTGTTGAAGGGGCGATGTAGAGAAAGGGTGGCGTTGAAAGGATGGTGTCAATGGTAATGTTGTAGGGGGTAGCAGAGTGAGTGGTGGAAGAAGGTGTGGCCAATGTGGTACCAAAGAAAAGCGTGTGTAATGAGAACAAATTCTAGTGAAATGCAAAGGAATGTGATTGTAGACGACAAAAATTCCACAAAAACATGATGATGATGGTGGTGGTGATGATGATGATAAACATTATGCTATCACCAGAGTTCTTTCTGAGTTGAAATTTGTTGTGTCGACCTTTTCAACATGTAAAAATGTCAAGGCATCTTATTAAGCGATAAATTAAATCTCGTCACCATTCAGAAGATTCGATATCCAAGACGGACTTTTTAAAAAACTAATAATTAAAAAATATGTCTTAAAAAATCAAATGCGCTAGGGAGAAGTGCTACAGCGGGACTTATAAAAGTATCCTTTCTCAGTCTTTTTTTTTCTAAAGTATATTTTTAAAAGTCTATTTTGTCTAAAGGCTATTTTTTAAGGTCGATTTTGTCAAAAATCTGTTTTTTGTTAAGGTCCATTTAGTGCCTCATCGCCTCACCACCTTGCCGAGAGAGGCGGTGAATAGGACGCATTCGAAGAGACCTCCGACCAACTGCAAGAACTCGTCGACGTACGGTCGCTTCAAGACGTATACCTGTGTGTGTGTGTGTGTGTGTGTGTGTGTGTGTGTGTGTGTGTGTGTGTGTGTGTGTGTGTGTGTGTGTTTTTGTGTTTGTGTGTGTGTGTGTGTGTGTGCGTGTGTGTGTGTGTGTGTGTGTGTGTGTGTGTGTGTAATGCATGGGTGTGTGGTGTGTGTGTGTGTGTGTGTGTGTGTGTGTGTGTGTGTGTGTGTGTGTGTGTGTGTGTGTATGTGTGTGGGTGTGTGTGTGTGTGTGTGTGTGTGTGTGTGTGTGTGTAATGCATGGGTGTGTGGTGTGTTAGATGGATAGATAGATCAATAATAAGATGGTTGGATGAAAGGATGGACAGAAGATGGATGGATGAATGAGCACCTGATGGATGGTGCCATCGATCTCAACTGGTATGGTGAAGTCAGCGTTCTGAACTGGCTGTGAGTGAAACCATTTACTATTAATCCATCCCTCCCATGATAAAAAACTCCATCCTTCATCCCAATATAGAAAACCATCCCTCCCTCATCCCAATACAAGGCACCATCCCATCACCCACAGCGAAGGAGGAGTGCACGAGTGTCTCGTCGAGGTCGATCACGAGGCACTTCTTGTTCTGCCAGCCCTCCCTCCCATCGCCCAACAAGGCCAAGTCCTTGGTCTGTTGTTAAAATGGATGGGTGGGTGAGTAGAGTGGATGCGTGGGCAGATGGAGTGGATGATCTTTTTAAAATTGACCTCATGAGACCTCATTGTTATTGAAATGTTGAGCCAACCAATCATATTCATCCCACCCACTTACTCACCTACTCAACCAATCATACTCATCCACTCTTCCACCAACCTACTCAACCAATCATACTCATCCACTCTTCCACCTACCTACTCAACCAATCATACTCACCCACTCTTCCACCCACCTACTCAACCAATCATACTCATCCACTCTTCCACCCACCTTCTCAACAGTGATTTCATCAATAGTGACGTTGGAGAGGAGGGAGGTTTGGTTGCTGGTGGTGCCATTACCTGACGCCTGTACAGCCTGTCTGGGTCGCAAACAACACAACAACTTGCGCAAGAAGCTTGGAGCTTTGCTTTTCTTGTGAGCTGTTGGGTGGTTCATTATAATTTAAATCATGATCATCATTATTATTATCATGATCATGATCGTCATTATCATCAACATCAACATACTTATCATCAGCAGCCGCATCATCAACATTATTTTTAATCAAATGAAGTCTTAACAATTTACAATTTAAATTTTAAATGACTACCCATAAAGCTGCAAATAACAGCTAGATATTTCAAGTAATTTTATAATTGTAATCTTCAAAAAAAAATTAGAAAGTCTTTCCCGCTCACAAAATTTTGCCATTTATAAGATTAGACGAGTTAGTCTTCATAGAAAAACTACACAAGAATTCAAAAAGCAAAATGTATAGTAGAGATCTATTTAGAGATGTTCTCAATCAATAAAAAAGTGTGTTAACAATTTGGAAGAATGTATGCGGATTAACTTTTAGTGGTGGGGGTGATGGTGGTGGTGAGTGGTGTTACTGTCACTTCCTCTTCTTTTTCTAATTGTGTTATCACCGACTCAGCGGCCATTAGAAGACACTTTATACTTTTTTTATTTTTACTTTTCTCGGTAATCCGTATTGCCTACACGATGTTGTAAAAGAAATTTAAATATAAACAATTCCAAGGCCATTTGCAAAAAGAGGGTGCGTTAGTTTTTCGGTATTCAACTTTAAAAGGCTCAAATTGAGGTCTAGGCTTGACGTAGGAGTGAAATATTTTTGTTTACTTTGTAATTAAATTTGAAACATCTTTTATTTTTGAAATTATTCATTTTTCTTTCATCTTGCGAATTATTCATCTTGAAACATTTTTATCGCAAATATCTCCTCACTTAACTGCCTTAATTTAAAAATCAATTTTAATTTATTTTTAATATGCTTCAATCATCATCATTTTTGGGAAATTCCAGAAATATTCAACGTCTGTTCTTTCTCTGCAACAAGCGCCAAACACCAAGACTGCCACTACACCTCCCCAAGACCACACCAACGCTACTTTCAACCAGTCAGTTTGCCTCAATATCTAGTTTTGCACAAATTCATAATTTCAAAATATTTTTCTTCGAGGTAAAACAGCATACTCTGGAGGAAACTTCACCAAACGCCTGCTGCTCAACGACTTTGCATGGTAGCGATCGAAATAGTCTGTGTGTGTTGATGCCTAGTGGTTAAGCAATGTTCTATGCATGCTTTTTTAGCTCTGAGTTTTTTTAACCAACGTCATGATGTTAGTAATTGTTGCAGTAAAAGCCTTTATCATGTCAGCCCTTTAGCCACGTTTTTTTTGCGTTATTTAAATGCTCGAAAGTCGCTATACAAATACGTTTGATTGATTGGTGAGTTATTTACTTATTGGTTTGTTCTGTCACACAGCAATGTGGACTTTTGCAAGAGGTTTTACAGTCGTAAGAGAGACGAAGGCAACAACAACTGTAACACTGGAAACATCAAGAACAACGGCAACGGTGCTGATAGTAGTGGTGGTGGTGGTGGTAATGGTAGTAGTTTCAGATGTCCTGCGTGCGGTTCTGACCGTTTGGAGCTGTGTTTTGAAGGTGGTTGAGGTTGGAGTGGTGTAGGAGGGTGGGGAGAAGGGTGTAGGGAGTAGTGGGGTGGAGTGGGAGTGGGGGTGGAATAATGGGATGAACTGGAGTAGTGGAGTGAAAGGGGAATGGTGTGGAGTAACTTGAAGGAAAAAATTCAACGGCGAATGGGAAATATGAATTTTTAAAAAGGCGTCAAACGAAAAAAAGTAAAGCTCTTTTCAATAACAAAAACAAAAACCCAAACAAAAAAATCAACACCCACAGCCAACAAACCTCAACAACAACAACATAACAAAACAACTACAACAACAACAAAACAACTACAACAACAACACTACCCACACAAGACCCAGAGTACGTGACGTGTAAGGTGTGCCAAAGCACTCTGCACTACAAGGACTTCGACGAACTCAAAGGAGATGAGAGCATGCCCTCCCTGCCCTCCCCCCTGCAGGTCAGCTCCGTGTGTTGTGTTTGTTTTAAAAATATAGTAACAACATCGTCATAGTCGAAATCAACAACATCACCAACAACAACATCACCAACAACAACATCAACAACAACAACATCAACAACAACAACATCACCAACAACAACATCACCAACAACAACAACATCCCCAACAACAACAACACTACCGCATACCCACAACCTCCACGCGGTGAGGGGGGGGGCGCTTGCGCCTCAAATGTGGGTACTTTCGGCCACCCTGCCAGGGCAGACTATGCAAGACAGCCCAGGAGACAACAAACTCATCTCTGGACAGACTGCCCAGCCCTGGAACACGGGCTGGGCAAGAACACAAGAGAACTGACTCAAGAGCCTGGCAGGGCAGCGCAGCTGGTCGAGACTATCTCCCCAGACTGCTGAACAACACAACGAAATACAACAACAACAACAACAACAACAACATTAATTATTGCTATTCAAAAACAAAATTACCTACTGAAACATAGTTGACGGAAAGTCTGAAATAACGCTATTTTCCTAATCGAAAAAAATAACAACACTAACTTCAACACAACCACAATCACAACTACAACACGGACAGATCAGCAAATTCTTGGACGAATTCGTGATCGGACAGGACTTCGCGAAGAAGGTCTTGTCAGTGGCGATGTACAACCACTACAAGAAGGTGCTCCACAACGGCAGGGAAGAGTGTGCCAAGAAGAAAGTCTCCTTCTTCCCCAACAACATCATGCAACAGAAACACAAACCCACTGGTAAGACTTGTGTAGTTGTATGTGTTTATTTGTATGTGTAGTTGTATGTGTTTATTTGTATGTTTAGTTGTATGTGTTTAGTTGTATGTGTTAAGTTGTATGTTTAGTTGTTTGCGTTTATTTGTATGTGTTTATTTGTATGTGTTTAGTTGTTTGTTTTTAGTTGTATGTTTAGTTGTATTTGTGATTGTATGCGAGTGGTATATGTGGTAGTATATGTAACTAATATGCTGGGATTAGCTCGTTCAAATTTACGGCACGTGAATAAAAACCGTCATTGTATTCTAGTAGCTCGTTAGACTAGTGAGACGGTTATGAAAAGTAAACCCCACCAGTCTTGTGGGTGTATCTTGGGGCGCATCATTCAGCCCTCCCCACACAGACCCCATCAACCCTCCCTCAGCAGGCCTGCTCTCAAAGCTGACACCTACCTCTGAACAACTGAACACCGAACAACTGCCTCCCCATCAGATCTTCAAGAACCAACAACTACTCAACAACAACAACCAACAAAAACAACAGCAACATACAATACAACGCTTTCCCAATACTATTATCAAAGCCATCAAGCAGCAAAGCAGTAAGAAACCACAGCCTAGCAGTAAGCTCAGAAACAACAACCACAACAAGGTGTCTGTCTTTTAATCTTTTTATTTCAATTCCAACCACAACCCATTTGCATCCTTCTGTTGTATCATCATCATCATCATCATCATCATCATCATCATCATCATCATCATCATCATCATCATCAACATTAGATTAATACCACACGAAGAACTAATAAGATTTTAATGATACACAGAAACCACTGTTGCATCATGCACTTCAACTGCAGCGTCTTTGAAGCATACTACATCATGAAACATCACACTACACTACACCACATCTCAACATCACACTACACTACACCACATCTCAACATCACACTACACTACACCACATCTCAACATCACACTACACTACACCACATCTCAACATCACACTACACTACACCACATCTCAACATCACACTACACTACACCACATCTCAACATCACACTACACTACACCACATCCCAACATCATATGTCATACAGCACCACATCTCAACATCACACTACACTACACCACATCTCAACATTATATGTCACACTACACCACATCTCAACATCACACTACACTACACTACATCTCAACATCACACTACACTACACCACATCTCAACATCACACTACACTACACCACATCTCAACATCACACTACACTACACCACATCTCAACATCATATGTCACACTGCACCACATCTCAACATCATATGTCATACAGCACCACATCTCAACATCATATGTCATACAGCACCACATCTCAACATCACACTACACTACACCACATCTCAACATCATATGTCACACTACACCACATCTCAACATTATATGTCACACTACACAACATCTCAACATAATATGTCATACAGCACCACATCTCAACATCATATGTCATACAGCACTACATCTCAACATCATATGTCACACTACACTACACCACATCTCAACATCACACTACACTACACCACATCTCAACATCATATGTCACACTACACAACATCTCAACATTATATGTCATACAGCACCACATCTCAACATTATATGGCGTACTACACCACATCTCAACATCATATGTCACACTACACCACATCTCAACATCATATGTCACACTACACCACATCTCAACATCATATGTCATACAGCACCACATCTCAACATCATATGTCATACAGCACCACATCTCAACATAATATATTATACCTCTCACAAATAAATCACATCATATTATACCACCCATGCCCCGCATCACAAACATCAACCCATCAAACCACTACCCACCCACCCCCCTTCTCCCATCAGTCAGTGCTGGAGAAGAGCAACATCATGCTGCTGGGTCCAACGGGCAGTGGCAAGACGTACATGGTGAAGACGCTGGCAAGAATGCTGGACGTTCCCTTCGCCATGTCCGACTGCACCTCACTCACCCAGGTGGAGAGTGCAAGAGTTGTGAAGATGGGCGTGAAAGAATCCACCATCAGCATCATCATCATTACTGCTATCACTACCATTGTCACTATCACCACCATCACTACTAGCATCACCATCACTACTATCATCACCATCACTACTAGCATCACCATCACTACTATCCACACCATCACTACTATCACCTCCATTGCCGCTACCACTATCATAACCACCCATGGTGTGCCCAGGCCGGGTACGTGGGTGAGGATGTGGAGAGTGTGGTGTTGAGGCTGCTTCAAGCGGCTGACTACGACGTCGAAAAGGCCCAAAGAGGTGGTTCTACTGATCGACCTTCACGCAATGTGCCAGACCACCAAACGACTTTATCGTTTCATCAAACTCTTCAACACCGCATCTCATCATCACTCTGACAAACACTGTTATCCCATCTTTCCAAACACCACGACAGTCTCATTCCATTACATCTCTTCCACCATTACTCTACTTTTTCTCCATTCTTCTATCCCTCAACCCCTACCACCCCCCCTACTCCGACTTCCATCATTAATACCTTTGCCCATTATCCTATAACACCGCACCACCATCGCTAACTTAACAAACAACCACCACATCCACTCTTCCTCCATTAACCCATTATACCATCACTACCACCATCACCACTGCCAAGCTTCATCCATTACCACATTAAACCAACACCACTACCACCCTTCCTCTCCTTTCCACCTCATACCATCACCGATTTCACCACAAACACCACCACCACCGCCACTAACCACGATGACGACACAGGCATCATCTACCTGGACGAGATCGACAAGATATGCAGCTTGAAAGTGATGGGGCACATGAGGGATGTGGGAGGAGAGGGAGTGCAGCAGGTGGGTGGTTGTAGTGGGGGTGGTAGTGATGTTGGTTGGGTTTTGATGGTGGATGGGTATTGATGGTTGTGGTGGTTGGTGGTGGTGCTTGAAAAAAATGGTTAGTAGAGTTGGTTGGAGAGGGTCTGGTAGAGGAGGTTGAGTGGTTGGTGAAAGTTGGGCAGAAGAGGTTGAGTGGTTGGTGAGGGTTTGGTAGAAGAGGTTGAGTGGTTGGTGAGGGTAGAGTAGAGGAGGTTGAGTGGTTGGTGAGGGCAGGGTAGAGGAGGTTGAGTGGTTGGTGAGGGTTTGGTAGAGGAGGTTGAGTGGTTGGTGAGGGCAGGGTAGAGGAGGTTGAGTGGTTGGTGAAGGTAGGGTAGAGGAGGTTGAGTGGTTGGTTGCTCAAGAAAAGATGAAACAAAGTGGGAACAAAATCGTTGAAAAAGCTTTATAACTACACGGTTCTACAGACCTATTATAATATAATTATTCAGAATAATTTATTCTTCTCCACCCTTCCAAAGCCTCTAAAACTGTTTCACACCACGTGATGCACAGGGCCTCTTGAAGCTACTGGAGGGCACGACACTGACAGTGCCAGAGAGCAGGTCTTCCAAGTTCCGCGAGCCCATCCAACTGGACACCTCCAACATCCTCTTCATCGCCTCTGGAGCCTTCGCTGGTATGAGTGACATTGTCAAAGAACGCAAGGAGATCAAGGTTTGTGTTTGTGTGTGTGTGTGTGTGTGTTTGTGTGTGTGTGTGTGTGTGTGTGTGTGTGTGTGTGTGTGTGTGTGTGTGTGTGTGTGTGTGTGTGTGTGTGTGTGTGTGTGTGTGTGTGTGTGTGTGTGTGTGTGTGTGTGTGTGTGTGTGTTTGTGTGTGTGTGTGTGTGTGTGTGTGTGTTTGTGTGTGTGTGTGTGTGATTGTTTGTATGTGTGTCAGTGAGTGTTTGTTTAAACTTATAAACCATTCAATTCTCCATCACAAAAGCATCTTCAACACTTCAGCTGATGGGGTTCGATGCAGGCAACAGCACGCAAGAGAGCAGTGCCAGCATGGGCAGTTGTCAGAAGGAAGACTGGTTGCTGCGGCAGGTTGAAGCCAGGTACCTTTTCAAGCACTATCATTCAACATTCATCACACACTAAAATGGAATATTCTTCTAGCGCTAGAATCACCAACGAAACAACCATTCCAGTCACAGCAACCATCACCCCGTCTTGACCACACCCACCACCACCACTTCATCGACAGAGACCTGGTGAAGTTCGGCATGATACCGGAGTTCGTGGGCAGGTTTCCCGTGGTGGTGCCCTTCCTGCACCTCGACTCGACCGCACTCACACAGATCCTCACCATGCCCAAGGACGCCCTCATCAACCAGTACCGTCTCCTCTTCCAGATGGACCAGGTTTCAAATACTCCCCTCTCCTAACACCCCCCACACGCCATTTTAATGTTCAGAATTTTTGAGTTGTTCGGGTAATAAATCACATTTAAAGAGCGTAATAGAGGTGTCTCATATAATGTTTGATAGTTAAAACGAGTTGGAGGGGTCTAATTCTATACTGGCAGAGCTTGTTGACATATCCAGTAGATACCTCATTTACTACAAGTTTGAAAACATGAGAGGGAGCTGAGAAGATGATATTTGTATTGATTGCTTGAGTCGCATGCGGATAGTGAGGGGTTCTTTTTAGGACCCCCCCCCCAAGATTTGAAGCAGATCGCCGTCCCTGACGATTATGACAGAGTAGCTTGAGGCAGAAAGAGTATATAGGATAATTGAGAGTATACTATCTTTGTTTGATGGCATATCGTTGTGCTTGTCAGGTCAAACTGCACTTCACGAACGGCGCTCTGAAGGCGATCTCTGAGAGTGCCCTGCAGAAGAAGATCGGTGCCAGAGGCCTCAGATCTGTCTTGGTGGGTGGTTCACTGGTGTGCTGAAGGTTGGGGTAATCATCACCAACATTTCTTCACCTTCACTACCAGCATCACCATCACCACCTTATCTTCATCACCATCACTACCTTATCTTCATCACCATCACCACCTTATCTTCAACACCATCACTACCTTATCTTCATCACCATCACCACCTCTCCATCTTCATCACCATCACTACTTCTCCATCTTCGATACAATCTCGACAGGAACAAATTCTGCTAGGACCGATGTTTCAGACACCAAACTCAGACATCCTTGAGGTGGTTACCATCGCCACTATTAGACACCATTCTTATTCTTTTTATTTTAACTAAACACCATTTCTTGATTTATTTTGTCCTTCCATCCATCCTTCCGTAAATTTACCCTTCCCCCTTCCTAATCCACAGGTGGTGATCACAGAGGACACCGTGCTGAATGGCGAATCGCCCAGGTATGTGAAGAAGGGGGAGGAAACCGTGGTGGTGGACGAAGACTTGGAGTCTCCTTCCTCGATTGCCCTTCTCATACCTGTGGAGGAGTTGGAAGAGGGGAGGGTGGGAGAGATAGTGATGGAAGAGAGGGGTCTCAGTAGCGGTGGCTTCAGAGGCAGTGGTGGTAGTGATGGCGACGGCGGCAGACTTTGAAACTTGTGAATTATTTTGTGTCTTGTTGTGTTCTGTTGTGTCTTGTTGTGTTCTGTTGTCTCCTGTCGTGTCACTGTACAGACGTGCTGATGCAGTAATAAAAACGTACTACAGCTCTCTCAAATGTTCTTCTACCAAGCTGCCCCATTGTTACTGGAGTGACGGAGGCTTCGAGGTGGAATGGTGTTTACACTGGAAATCAAATTTGTTTCCAGGAGATTTATTGCTTTCCGTTTACTGCTGACCCCCAAGAATGCTTCACAAACCTTTGGCGTCCATGGCTTGGTCTCTCTGTGACCAATGGAGATCCACCAACGGACACAGAGATCCATAGAGGGAGGCATGAATGGGAAATACTTGAAAAGCATTGGTTTAGATTATATTATAAACGGCACCGGCTACCCGAGTCCTGCGGTTTGAAAGCCATTCCTAATGCCTGCCTATAAATTCTAGCGAGAACTTTGAAGATGTTTTATTAATCTGATGCTGAACAAACACAAGCCAAACCATGGAACATATTAGCTTTGCTAGGAAAGGGAAAGTGTGTATGTGAAGATGTGTGTGTGTATGTGTGTGTGTATGTGTGTGTGTGTGTGTGTGTGTGTATGTGTGTGTGTGTGTGTATATGTGGGCGTGTGTTTGAATGATGGAAAAATAATGAAACGAGGAATTTGATGTATGGGGTTTGCATGATCGAGTGCTGGAAGTGTGGTGTGGTTGTGTGGTAGTGTTGTTCATGTGGTGCTGGAAGTGTGGTGTGGTAGTGGTGTTCATGTGGTGGTGGTGGAAGTGTGGTGGTGTGGTGTGGCTACGGCAATATGAAATTTAAAAAGCTTTGGGTGCCTATGTTAGCGAAAGTTTAAGCCAGAATAAATAAGTAGTCATTTCAACGTGATAGTGTGGTAGTGTGTTAATGATTTTGGTAGTATTCGGAGTAGTAGTTGTAGTAGTAGTAGTAGTAGTAGTAGTAGTAGTAGTAGTAGTAGTAGTAGTAGTAGTAGTAGTAGTAGTATTAGTAGTAGTAGTAGTAGTAGTAGTGTTGAATGATGACGCTAAATTGTCACAGCATATTTAGTTGACGATTACTGTAACATGTGGTTATACACAATAAGAATAAAGCTCCAAACACCAAGACTCTAGAACAGTATCTGTGCGCGTGTGTATATATGTGTGTATGCCTGGTTGTATGTGTGTTTATGTATGGATTTATGTGTGTGTGTGTGTGTGTGTGTGTGTGTGTGTGTGTGTGTGTGTGTGTGTGTGTGTGTGTGTGTGTGTTGTGTGTGTGTTTGCATGTGTGTGTAAACAACTTATCGAAGAGATTAACTAGCATTTGATGAAGAATCGAATTAACTATGTGAATCTAAACGAGAGAGAAACATTAGAGTGATGGAAGGAGAGAGGAGGATGATGAATGGGGTGGTGGTGGTGGAAGGAGAGAGAAGGATGATGAATGGGGTGGTGGTGGAAGAAGAGGATGATGATGAATGGGAGGGGAGGGGAGGGGAGGGGGGGGGGTGGTTATGGATGAGGTGGTTGGAGGATGGTGATGAATGTGGTGGTGGGAGGATGGTGATGAATGGGGTGGTGGCGGGAACGTTCTAGCTATGTTGTAAGTCTGAAAGAAGCTGCAAATGAAAATCTCAAAAAGACAAAGAATCTGATTACTGCTTAGAATAACTTGTGCGCAAGACTCAAAATATATGCCAAGATGTGTCCTGATGATGATGATGCAGTGATGATGATGATGATTTTAATGCAGTGATGATGATGATGGTGGTTCGGTGATGTCGTGTACTGATGATAATGATGTTGTGAGAGGTGTGGTTTCAAATGGGAGAAGGAGTGGGAGGAGATGTTATGGGATGGAGAGTGGAACTGCGTGGGGTGGGGCATGAGAAAGGTGAGGCATGGGTGTGGGGTGGGGCATGGGTAAGGGATGGGGCATGGATGGGCTGGATAGACCCTCTGATGCAGGCGACAATTAGTGTACTAACGACATCATAAAGCTAAGAAAAGCGCTGACAAGGGCTTCATAGTGATCATAATGATGATGATGGTGATGATATTGGTGGTTATGATGATGGTGGTTATGATGATGGTGGTTATGATGATGGTGGTTATGATGATGGTGGTAATGATGATGAGATGAAGAATTCCTTTACTGCGATCACTTCAAACAACACTTAAATATCACACCAATATATTTATAATGCAATTTATGGAGACTATGGTGATGAGGAGGAGAACTATGATGATGACGATGATGATGATGGTGGCTAATGAGGTCACGTGAGACAAGAATATCAAATGGCGGGAAAAGGAAATTTAAACTGAAGAAGAATATCATCGTGAGAACACAACACTTAATATTAGTGGACGATAAACAGCAGAAACAACAACAACGACGACGACGACGACTAACAAAGAACTAAAATAGATCAAAAGTAAAATCGATTGAAATGAACACTGAAAACGTGGATAGATGGAAGAAGTGCTAGAGTTGGTGCAACTAATCGACCGCCACAGCAGAAGTCATCGCACACAAGTGCTTAAAAGAATCCTCTAGATAATTTGTAACGACAGAAGCAATGGCGACAATGATGGTAATGATGGTGATGATGGTGGTGGTGATGATGATGGCGACGGTGGTGATATTGATGATGGTAGTGATGTTGATGATGATAGTGGTGTTATTGATGATGATGAAGAGACAGCAGTGGTGTACAGGAAGATATGAAGACAAGCGAACGCACATAGAAGCACACACAAAGAGGTATGCAAGCCTACAAAAGATTGTGAACCAGCACTCTTGGTGTGAAGAGGAGGTTGTATTATACGTACGCAATGGTGTGCTAAGAACTCCGCAACAACAACATTAACAACAGTTAAAAACTGATTTTATGACATAATCACGGAATAACGATGAACAAATAAACGGGGCATTTAAATAAAATGCCCTAGACAGTCACTTCAAATGCCCTGAAACACGGCTGCCTCAAATGCCCATCTAGCCCGTTTTCACCTGGCCAGGTCCGTTCTTACCTACATGGCGTGAGGGGCGTTCAACCTTTGGATTTTCCCCCCTCAGTAACGGTGTTACTATGGTGATAACGGTGTTATAAAGAGAAGAGCCCGAAGCAGTTAAACTATCATCATCATTGCCCTTATCATCATCATCATCACCATCGCCATCATCATCATAAGTGAACCCAAGATAAATTATTAGTAATGGATGATAATATACCAGATAACTAATAATAAAAATAAATAGCATAAAAATTATCAATAATTTCAAATTGAAGCTATCGCAATATTAAGACTTAGTCGATTCAAACCAATTCACTTTTGATCCTTTAATTTTTATGACTTTGTGGAAGCCATGAATAAAATACTAATAATAAAAAATATTTATTATTATTATTATTATAGATCAAATAAATATTAAAAATGAAATGATGACGATGACGTCGATGATGATGATGATGATGAGGAAGACGACGATGCTGATAATGATGATGATGCGGGCTTCAGGTATGTACAAAAGGATAAGCTAAGTGACTGCAAGGCACTAACACTAGACAAACATGGGTCCATGCACGCACACATCCACACGTACACTGAAACTCACAAGCACACATACAAACACAAGCACACGTACCCACACACACGCACAAATATACACACGCATACAGGAAGAGGGTTTGAAGGTTTGTATATATTTACTCCTCTAATATTGAATCTAAGTCAAAAATCACAATACAGTTATAGCGTGCTGATATTGGTGTGTGGGTGATGATGATGATGACTTTCTTAATGATAAAGATGATGATAATGATTCTGATGATTATAATAAGTTTAAAACAACACAACAACAAGAAACTTATATCAGTATTTTTGGTAGTAATAATAGCTGTTGTAGTAGTAATAGTTGTTGTAGTGCGGTTGTTGTATCTGACGAAGTGGTTGCAGTGTGGTGTAGAATGGATGGGTTGTTGCAGTGTAGTTGTAGAGTGGATGGGGGTGGTTGCAGTGTGGTGTAGAATGGATGGAAGTGGTTGTGGTGTAGTTGTAGAGTGGTTGCAGTGTGGTGTAGAATGGATGGGAGTGGTCGTGGTGTAGTTGTAGAGTGGATGGGAGTGGTTGCAGTGTAGTTGTAGAGTGGATGGGAGTGGTTGCAGTGTAGTTGTAGAGTGGATGGGAGTGGTTGCAGTGTAGTTGTAGAGTGGATGGGAGAGGTTGCAGTGTAGTTGTAGAGTGGATGGGAGTGGTTGTAGTGTAGTTGTAGAATGGATGGGAGTGGTTGCAGTGTAGTTGTAGAGTGGATGGGAGTGGTTGCAGTTTAGTTGTAGAATGGATGGGAGTGGTTGCAGTGTAGTTGTAGAGTGGATGGGAGTGGTTGTGGTGTAGTTGTAGAATGGATGGGAGTGGTTGCAGTGTAGTTGTAGAATGGATGGGAGTGGTTGCAGTGTAGTTGTAGAGTGGATGGGAGTGGTTGCAGTGCTTATTATGAAGGCGTTTGTGTGTGTATTTGTGTGCGTGTCCATATTTGATTTTGTCTACGATACAAATCGAAAGAGAGACCACAACAGCAACAAACCACCACAACAACAACAACAACCACAACAACCACAACCACAACAACAAACCACCACAACAACAACCACCACAACAACCACCACCACAACAACAACAACAACTAGAGCCTGATGACGTAGTGTGACGTAATGTGCGAGATGTTGAAGAAGAAGACCGCGGTAGAAGTAGCAGTAGCTAAAATAGACAGCAAACACGCTAAGTCGAATATTCACTGCAAACTAACATTGACAAAAGGACGGTTAGACACATCAAAGAACGTGTGTGTGTGCGTGTATGTTTGTGTGTGCGTGTATGTTTGCGTGTGCGTGTATGTTTGTATGTTTGTGTGCATTTTGGGATAAGACATAATATTCTGAGATAAGGCGCGAGGTAAATGATTAAAGACGCGGAACTAATGCTGCTGCTGCTGCAATGAGGGTGGTGTGGTAGATGGTGGTGGTGTGGAAGACGATGATGGTGGTGTGGTAGATGATAGGAGTCAAGTAAATGATGGTGGCGTGGTAGAGGGATTCTAGATAGGGGAGTGGTAGAGCAGCGAGCAATGGTGACGGCACGAATGGAAGGAAGTGCATGCGAAAGCAGTGCTGGTCGGAAGAGTGCACTCTCAAAGGACGATCATCATCATCCCCATCCTTATACTTATCATCATCAGCACCACCAGCTTCGCATCGCAATCACCAAGCAAGATATTTCTTTTAGCTTAGACTCCTTCTTCTCTCCAACTCTCATGCCCCCCCCCCCACTAAAGCCACCCCCTTCCCTTTTAACATGATCATCATCATCATGTCACGATAATGCATGGAGTGATAATGGAGTGATGATGCTGATGCAGCTACCCTCTAGACGACCAAGAAATCACAATTAGAACGTCCAAAGAATCAAAAGACTTGGCAATAGCGAACTATCATCATCATCACCAGCAACAACAACGATAACAACGACGACGACGACGAAGTAACGCTTTAAGTAAAAACCACGACGAAACAACGGCAATGTAACGCTATCTCCGTAACGCCGCCCACGCCGACAACACTCAACCACTCTGCTACAACAAAAGCTAGACCAAACTGGCGTCTTAAATACTCTAAACGAATAAAAATCATCATCGTCATGATAATCATCTTGACCATCCTCATCATCATCATCATCATCGCCATCCTCATCATCATCATCATCGCCATAAGGAATAAAATGAACATACTAAAGTTATGAGTATGTTTTCGAATCAAAGTGAGGATGATAGTAGTTTTAATGGTGATGATAGTAGTTTTAATGGTGATGATGATGGTTTCAATGGTGGTTTTAATGTTAATGATGATGGTGGTGGTTGTAATGATGATGATGATTGTGAAATTTGTAATTCTGGTGATGATGGTGGTTGAAATGACGATGGTGATGATGATGGTGATGATGATGATAATGATGAAGAATAGCAATAATAAGCAGCAGTCTGGATAGAGTCAAAAGCAAACCTCACTAGGCGGTGGTGATGATGATGATTATAATCACTTTGAAGCATAATAGGAATAAAAACTAATTTTTCTTTTTGTTGTTGTTGTTTAAAAATATGAAGAGGGATTGTTGGAAGGTGCGTGTGATGCATGCAAAGAGGCGAATGAAGAAGAAGAACAACAGCAACAAAAACAACAACAGCAACAACAGCAACAACAGTAACAACAACTGCTGCTGCAACTACAATGATGAAGACTTCAAACGAGAAGAACGACAGTGATTATAGTGCGATAACGTGGAAAGAACAGGGGTCTTAGGAGAGGTCTTGGAAGGTACTTAGTGGTAGTGATGATGATGATGATGATGATCATGATGATAATGATGATGATGATGGAAAGGAGGGTAGTGATGATGGTGATCATTCGAGAGAGGCGCTCTTGCGCAGTTTCTCAGCGATGTCACTTCTGCATAGGGGACATGTGTTGTTCTCCTGTGGTGCAGGTGATGGTGATGGTGATGATGATGATGATGATGATGATGATGATGATGATGATGATGATGATGGTGGTAGAGATTGAAGTGGTAAGGACGATGATGATGATAGTGATTATGATGGAAGTGGTGATAGTCATGACGACCGCAACCACAACATCCCCAAAAGCAAGCACAACAACAACGACGACGAGCACATCAGCCACCTTGAGCCACTTGGAGATGCAGTCGGCGTGGAACTCGTGGAGACAGGGCATCACCTTCAGCCACTGCTCCACCTCGAAGTCACACAGACACACCACGCACGACACCTGCACACTTCCCAGCACAGCCTCCTCCCCCTTCCTGCCTTTCTCTCCAGCATCCTTTTCTACCTCCTCTTCCTCCTTCTTCTCCTCCTCCTCCTCCTTCATCTCAACATCCTCCATCTTTCCGTCATCCACTCCTTCCTTTTCATCCATCCCTGCCTTCTTTCCATCACCATCATCATCACCATCATCATCGCCGTCACCATGACAACGGTCGTCAGGCTTGTAACGGTAGCTGGGCAGGGAGTTGATCTCGTTGACTGAGAGGCCCCTTATCCTCACCTCGCCCATCTGCTCCGTGATGTGCAGCAGTGTCTGTGTGTGTGTGTGTGTTTGTGTGTGTGTGTTTGTGTGTGTGTCTGTGTGTGTGTGTGTGTGTTTGTGTGTGTGTGTGTGTGTGTGCGCGTGTGTGTGTGTGTGTGTGTGTGCGTGTGTGTGTGTTTGTGTGTGTGTGCGTGTGTGTGTGTGTGTGTGTGTGTGTGTGTGTGTGTGTGTGTGTGTGTGTGTGTGTGTGTGTGTGTGTGTGTGTGGAAGAGAATTTCGGGTGAAATTCTCACGTGATGGCGACATCAACAACAAAAAACTGAATTACAACAAAAACAACACAAAAATTTCAACACAATTAACACGACCAAATATTGTTTTTAAACAATAAAAAAAACAACAACAATGACACAATAACAACAGCAATGACACAATGACAACAACAATGACACAATGACAACAATGACAACAACAATGACACAATGACAACAACAATGACACAATAACAACAACAACAACAACAACAACAACAACAACAAGAGTACAACTAGCACCTCGTAGTTCTCGAGGTCAGTACTCTCTTCATAGAGGTTGATCATGCGGTACTGCGTCAGTGGAGTCCGACCCACTCTCGCCCTGTCCGTGTTGTTGTTGTTGTTGTTGTTGATGTTGCAGTGTAGTTGTTGCAGTTATTGTTTTTGTGGGTTATTGTTTGTTGTTGTTGTGGGTTGTTGTTTGTTGTTGTTGTGGGTTGCTGTTTGTTGTTGTTGTGTGGTGCTTTGCTGTTGTATTTGTGTGTTGTTGTTGCGTTGTTGTGTTTGTTGCAGTGATGTAATAGGGGTGGTGTGAAAGACTTGTTAATGTCAACAAAAACAAACCACATCAACCAAGACCACAACCACCATCACAACCACCACCAAGACTAACAGCACCACCACCACTACCACCATTACAACCACCACCAAGGCTAACAGCACTACAACCACCACCAAGACTAACAGCACTACAACCACCACCACGACCACAACCACCACCACCATGACTAACACCACGACTAACAGCACAGCCACCACTACCACCACTACAACCACCACCAAGGTTAACAGCACAACCACCACCACGACTAACAGCACAACCACCACCACCACCACAACCACCACCAAGGTTAACAGCACAACCACCACCACGACTAACAGCACAACCACCACCACCACCACCGCCACCACCACCACCACAACCACCACCACGACTAACAGCACGAATTGCAGACTGAGGGGCGACGGGGAGGAGTGGGTGGAGGTGAGTACAGGCGTCTGTCTGGCTACCCTCGTCTGCTGTGTGTCGTCGTTGTGTTTTAGTGTGCTTTGTCGTGCTGTGTGTTGTGTGTGGCTGTGTGTTGTGGCTGTGTGTTGTGGTGTGTGGCTGTGTGTTGTAGTGTGGCTGTGTGTTGTGGTGGTGTGTTGAGTGTGGCTGTGTGTTGTGGTGTGTGGCTGTGTGTTGTAGTGTGGCTGTGTGTTGTGGCTGTGTGTTGTGGTGTGGCTGTGTGTTGTGGTGTGGCTGTGTGTGGCTGTGTTGTGGTGTGTTGTGGTGTGGCTGTGTGTTGTGGTGTGTTGTGGTGTGTTGTGGTGTGGTGTGTTGTAGTGTGGTGGGTTGTAGTGTGGCTGTGTGTTGTTGTGTTTTAGTGTGCTTTGTCGTGCTGTGTGTTGTGTGTGGCTGTATGTTGTGGTGTGGCTGTGTGTTGTTGTGTGTTGTGTGTGGCTGTGTGTTGTTGTGTTTTAGTGTGCTTTGTCGTGCTGTGTGTTGTGGTGTGGTGTGTTGTAGTGTGGTGGGTTGTAGTGTGGCTGTGTGTTGTTGTGTTTTAGTGTGCTTTGTCGTGCTGTGTGTTGTGGTGTGGCTGTGTGTTGTTGTGTGTTGTGTGTGGCTGTGTGTAGTTGTTGTTGCGTAAGAATGCCTATCGTTTATTTTTTATGTGTTTTGTTTGTGTTTTGATGATAGTTATGGTGTGATTGGTTGAAGTGATGGTGGTTGGTGGAGTGGTTGTACTTTGATTTAGTGATAAGTGTGCTTTAGTAAAGAATGAGTCAGAAAATATTTTTTTTGATCTTCTGCAACTACAACAACTCTACCGCATACCCACAACCTCCACGCGGTGCGGTGGGAGGCACTTGCGCCTCAAATGTGGGTACTTTCGGCCACCCTGCCAGGGCAGACTCTGCAAGACAGCCCAGGAGACAACAAACTCATCTCTGGACAGACTGCCCAGCCCTAGAACAAGAGCTGGGCAAGAACACAAGAGAACTGACTCAAGAGCCTGGCAGGGCAGCGCAGCTGGTCGAGACTATTCTCCCCAGACTGCTGAATAACACAACGAAATACAACAACAACAACTACAACAACTATCATCAAAACTACCACCACATCAACAACAACAGCAACAACGTTAAGAGGGGGGTCTCACCAAGTAGTCAGGGATGAGGGTCTGGAAGAGGTGGGGGTGGTGGCGGTAGTGCAGTGTGTCGTGCACGAAGGGAGACTGAGGTAGTTGTTGTTGTTGTTGTCGTTGGAGGTGCTGTTGTTGGCGATAGTGGTGGCTGTAATGTTGTTGTGGCTGTGTGAAGTGCATGTGAGTGGATTGTTGTTGTTGTTGTTGTACTGATCTTTGTGTGTGTACGTGGTGATGAGAGAGTTGTGGTTGTTGCGGCTGTTGTATGTTGTGTGGTGGGGGCTGATTAATAGGGTTTTGGTGAGTGCGTTGTTGTTGTTGTTGTTGCTCGTGCTGCTGCTGTTGTTGTTGCTCTAGTTGTTGCCTGATGAGTTGCAACCGATGCTGGTACTGAAGGATGTGTACTATATGCATGCTGACAAACCTGTGCATCTGTTGTTGTTGCTGTGTGTTTGAATGTTGTTGTTGTTGTTGCGATGTAGAGTGTTGTTGTTGTACTTGTGGAGTCGGATGATGTAGTTGTGGAGTCGGATGATGTAGTTGAGAACTGAGATTGTGTTGTGTTTGTTGATCAGTGAAGTTTGCAGCGTTGAATGTTGATCTTTGTGAGTTGTTGTTGTTGTTTGTGTTGTTATTGCTTTCAATGTTGTTGTTGTCGTTGGGAATGTTGTGTGACTCATCCTGTACCTGGAAAGTGAGTGGGCAGGTGAGAACGAGACGCAGGTGGAAAAAAATCTGAATGGATGGTGAAGGAAATAGAAGACTCACCAAGTGGAAGGAGGGAGGGTTGTTGAAGTAGTGGTAGACGGAAGGAACATTCGACTGCGGCACTGCTGCATTGCCAGGCCACGCTGTGTGCTGTTGCATGGGTGCTTGTGGTGTGGTGTGTTGTTGTTGCTGTGTTGGATGACGTTGTTGCAGTTGTTGCTGCCACTGTTGTTGTTGTTGCTGTTGCTGTAGGGAGTGTTGTCGCCTGTGTTGCAGCCTCTCGATCTCGCTCTGTTCATCGGCGATCCTGCGAAGAAGACTGCGCGCGTACTGGAGGTAGAGCGGGTGGATGCGGTGGTCGCTGAAGCAGAGGGGGCACGACGTGATGCACGAGTGGAAGGAGGCGGTCGCCTGTTGCTGCTGCTGCACGTTGAAGGGCGTCGAATGGAAGGGTGCTTGTTGTGGCTGTTGTTGTTGTTGGTGCTGGAGTGTTGCGGCGCATGTGGGGGTGATGCGGAGGTTGCAGGGTGTGGAGAAGGTCCACGTGGGCCGAGCGAACGAGTGGGGCGTTTGAGAGATGCAGAAGGGCATGTACGGAGTCAGATTCAGAGTCCTGCCGCCTGGTCTGTTCACCGACATCACCTGTGTAGTTGGTGTTTGTTGTTGTGGAAACATGGTGGGCTGTTGATGTTGTTGTGAATTCATGGTAGGTTGTTTATGTTGTTGGTGGGTTGTTGTCGTTGGTAATAGTGGGTTGTTGCTGTTGTTGTTGGTAATAGTGTGCTGTTGATGTTGGTTGATTGTTGTTGTGCATGCATGGTGGGTTGTTGTTGTTGTTGTTGATAGTGTGTTTTGTTGTTAGTAGGGATGGTACCTGATCCATGTCAATGAGGTACTGGTGAGTGGCTGGTCGAAATGAGTGCATCTCTGTGGCAGAAAAATCATCATCATCATCATCAAAATCATCATCATCATCACTACCACCATCAATTTTTATTGAAAATATTTTTCTTATAAGCTTAACAAACTATGGAGAAAAAAAATCCTGAACAACAACAAAATATTATTATTATTATGAATTTTTTCTCTAATCTACTAATGCAAACATGCCTTAGGAACCACCTGTATCAGTGCTGTTGGGGTCGGTGTGGAGTGGTGCTTGTTGGGAGGTTGTTTATGAATTTGTTGTTGTTTTTATTATTGTTGTTGTTGTTGACATAATGCTTCCGGTTAGTTATGTTGTCATTAGCTTAATGTATGTCTGAAAGTTTCATCTTAGTAATAACTCCTGAGTGCACTTGTCTGTCACTCTAACTCACTCTGTATGCCATGTTGCATGTCTGCAAGTGGTGATGATGATGATGATAATGATGGTGATGATGATGATGGTGATGATAATGATGGTGATGATAATGATGGTGATGATAATGATGGTGATGATAATGATGGTGATGATAATGATGGTGATGATAATGATGGTGATGATAATGATGGTGATGATAATGATGGTGATGATAATGATGATTATGATGGTGATGATAATTATGATGTATATGGTGATGATAATGATTATATATATGGCTGTCATAATAGTGATGATGATACACTTGAATCAAAATAGTGGTGATGAATAACTTGTCTCCGAATATTGTTGATGATGATGATGATATACTTGCATGATGATGGTGCTAGCTTGAATGGGTGATGATGAGGTAAGCAGAGAGAACAAATGGTGCTTTGATGACAGAAAGAAAAGGGGCTCTACATGAAAGTAGTTGAAAATCTAAAGGTTAGAGTAAAGGTTAAATGCCATTTACAAGTGGGGTTAGTGTGGAGAGATTTCAATGGGCAGCGGCTTCAATGCAAACTAGAAGGCAAGGCGCATCGATATGGTGGAAAAAGATACACAGGAAGCAAAAGAGGCAGAGTAGTAGTAGTAGTAGTAGTAGTAGCTGAGGCAACCCCTATTGGAAGCATTGTAACAAATTTTAAAAAATATGAATAATTTTGTTAAGCATCTGGCAGCAGTCTCCTCAAATTTGCTTTATTCACAATTTGTTGATTGTGCGTTATGAAGCCTTTAGTAAGAATATTCTGTAAGCTGTCAGCATTTACTCTTGCCAGGGTAAAGTGAAAGAATAATCAGGTTTCACTATATTGCAACTGGAACAATAGAATCACACTTTAGATTGCGACGTCTGTACCCATCGGCACATCTATTTTGTAAGTATTTCGATAAGTTAGAGAATCGTCCATTTTAAAAAGTTCACAGCTGTAAGAGCAAATGACCATGGGTAGGTTTGCTCTTGAATAAAGATTGTTTGAAAACAATGGTTTTGGCGCATTAGTGCTTAAATAACACTATTTGACACGGAAATCGGATGAAATGATGATGTTCTTTCACACACGTCATACCAACTTTTGTGTTCGATTCTCAAAATTTATCCGAAATGTTGCTTCATCTTAAACACAAAAATATGAAAAACTTCGCCCTTAAGACAATATACCAAACAAGAAGATACTAAATAGGCGCACAATGTGTACACAAAGACTTTACAATTATTAAAAATAATATAAGCATTTTATATAAAAAAAAGTTGATGAATTCAAGCTATTTGTTTTCTAAATTATTAATTAAATATCTTTTGAATTTTTTTGTATAATCTTTATTCTTCACGGCTTGACAGACGCAAGCCATGTTTCATAAAAACAAAAAAAGGTGAACAAAAACCAAAATTAAATCGAGAAAGCGAAACAAATAGAAATTTGAAGATGAAAAATAATATATATTTGAAATATATCATAAATAAAAGATAATTATCAGATTCTAATGCAAATGATAATGGATTAAAATCAGACAACTCGACCAAGGATATGGTGAATATGATAATAAATAGATAATACGAATCAGAAATGATAATATAAATATAAACTATGGAATGAGATGTTTCAGAAGACGAGGGAGGAATGTTTTGCTTTCAAACGTGTTATATATTGGTGTATCGAAATTGTGCTTACGGGGTCTTAAGTTATGTATGGATGTTTTGGATCATATCCGTCAAAGCGGTGCAGAATTTACTAGCTCCGCCTACATTTACAATGCTGGCCAATAATGGCACATGTTGGAACACATTCGCACAACTGCGTATATTCTGTGTCTATACTACTACCACTACTACCACTACTACTACTACTACTACTACTACTACTACTACTACTACTACTACTACTACTACTACTACTACTACTACTACTACTACTACTACTATGTATTTTGAAATATTGCTATATATACTTTAAGTATATTCTTTATTTTGTTTTGGAATATTCCTAGATATGTTTTGTAAGCTGTGTGCTATGCATCTTATTTTGGAATATTGCCATGTTAATGTATAATCTGTATGTCTTTTGTTCTGTGTGTTATTTTTGAATATTGCTTTAAATCTGTTCTAAATCAATCTACTATGGCAGATGTTTTTTTCACAACTATATACATATTAGCATGTTTCTTCTAGGCTATGAATGAGTGGAAGTTAGTGTGGTCCAATCACCGTCTCACCGCTTCGGCGGATATGATCCGATGTTTTAAAAGAGGGTAGAATTTGGTGCAGAACCTGATCAGAGTTAGTGGATATTTAAAAATAGTTTAGTGTCTAAAGTGGTAAACATAGAAGTGATAGATGGGTAGTGGTAGGAAAGATATTCACGTCTAATTAGTTTTTTAATAAAGGACTGAAGCTGCTTGATTTGTTGCTGATCAGCAAAATCAGACCAAGAAAGAGCTGCCTATTTAAGGTGAGAGATGGTGAGGGACTCAGTGATGTCAAAGAGTTTGGCACCAAAGAGTCCATGGGAACGGGTTGTTTTGATGGCATGAAAAGTTTGAAAGCATTTTTTGATAATATGATTTGTGTGTGGTGAAATTTTGAGTGTCGGTGAATGTGATACCTAAGATAGTGAGTTTGTACGTGCGTTGAATGGATTGATGTATAACTGGTGGTGTGATGTGTTTATGACTATTGAGTTCTGATTTTTGAAGTTAAATTAAAGATTACTGAGTTTGGTCCATTTAGACAGAGAGTCAAGCTCTAATTGGAGGGTATGAGTGTTAGATGATGGAATAATAAGATAAGTGTCATCAGCAAATTTTAATATTTTATTAGATTGGTGAATGTATCTTCTTCCCACAAAGTTCTCAAGTCCTGGCCAAGATAAATATTTACAATAAATTTTTCAATTTTGAATTGGTTAATCTCCCGTTATCTCACTTTGAAATAAATTTGTTATTCTAGTGCGCAAATGTTGGCATACTAGACAGGATCGAAAGCATAACCCATGAGGTCTTATCATCTCAGCTATAAGCAAAAGCACTTGCGCATGAGCAGACGATGATGGGTATCAGAGGCGCATAAAAGCATCTCATGAAGTTGGCTTGAAGCTCTCAGAGCCCCTCAGAGCATTATGATGACGTCATGGCTGGCAGCAACAAAACAGACATTCTGAAAGAAATGTGATGAAGGCACCTGACGCCTTCTCACCCCACCAGCCCCTCATACAAAAAGAATATGATTTATTTACCTCTTAACAATTGTTAATGTGAATGAGAAACTGTCATAAAATAAAAATTGCTGTTAAACAAGGTACATCATTATCAAAACCATTCTTATCATTAGTTGTCCCAATCAAACATGCCACCTAATAAGTTCCATACTCCTCAGCATCATCATCATAACCACCCCCTTCCTCCCAGTACGGATCATCATCATCATTAGCAGCAGCAGTGGCGGCAGCAGCAGCAGCCTTGCCCCTTCCTCCCCTGCCCCCTCTCCTCGACTTGCTGACCGACAAGTGGCGTCTGAAAAGCATCTCGGGCAGGTTGAACATCTCGACTGCGGCATTCACCGACATCTTGCCCTTCCACACCAGGTCTAAGGCGTTGTTGAAGATCACATCGTTCGGCTGGACATTAGACTTGCCTTTTGATGATGCTCCTGATGACGATGCTCCCTTGCGACTGCCTCCACCCCCTCGAGGCACGTCTGCCTTCTGGAGCACCACCTTGGTGTAGGGAAAGTGCTCAAACTGCGACCTCCTGCCTCCTTTCTGTGGCGTGGCGTGCTCACCCCGAGATCGCTTCGGAAAGTGCTGTTGTGCTGAAGATTGTGCCGTCTGTGGAGCAATTGGTGAGGAGATTGCAGTCACTTTATTAAGATTGAATATGTAAAAATCAGGAAGAAATATTTTGACAAATACACTTTTTTAATAGACACACACACACATATATACACAATTGCTCACAGCTTGTCTTTTAGTTCCTCGGCTGCTGTTTGCCCCTCTGGCAAAGCCCCTGTTGGAAGGTCTGGAGTACTGATGATATTGCTGAGAAAAGTTGTTGTCATTATCTTCATATTCCTCTTCGTAGCAGTCGAAGGCGTCGTCATTGTTGTAGCTGCTAGGTGCTCCACCTGAGTCATCTTCACAATTCAATGGTTGAACGTTTTCTACTTTTCTTTGCTCTAGGAGTTCTCCATCTGCTGTGTATTTTTTCCATTCCATTTCTTTTTGCTCAACCACACCTTCAGGTCTTTGAACCACTTTGATAGATTTTTGAACTTCTGTGTAACCATTTTCGTCAGATTGTAAACATTGTTTATGACTAGTTTCAGACAAAATCTTTTGATTTTCTGTGTTTGAAGGCTTTGGGATTTCCTTCTCTTTATTAAGCAAATCTTTTTCAGGCTTTGTGAGAGTAGCTTCTTTTGTCTCATTGGTATCTTTTGCAAAAGGTAATTTTTGAGGTTTTTTTTCCGATATGTCAAAACATTCGTTTATATTTACAAGGATGATATCACGTTTGTCAATTGTAATGCCTATGAGCCCTTCTATTTGTATATCTTCTTTAAAAGAAAGACTGCTTTTACATAACGCTGAAATAGTATCGGACAAAATTCTTTTAATTTCCATTCTCGACATTATTTCAGAAGCACTACAAAACAGTAATTTCAAAATATATTTATCGTGGTCTAACTAAACGGTAATCTGTAAAAAATATTTAATATATTTTGAACAAATAGTATTTTTTTAAAGTTTAATATTTATTAAACAATCTTTGTAAATTGAGAATTTTATTTGTCTTTAAACCTACAATTGATGCGCCATGCTCTATTAGAACAGCTAGTGCTTGAAGCGGCGATTTCTTTTTATCATATTAGGATTTAAATCGTTTTTCACTAATTGCAAATGAATCAGTACTTGTGTGTGGCTGAGGATGAGGACGAGGAGTCGATGGAGGTGCCCTTAGAGGAAGACGGAAACCTTCTGCTCAGCACACTGATGGCGCAGTTTCCAGGCGCTTGCGGCTTGAAATATCGAAACCCTTCGACATCTATCTTCCGTGGAGTGAGACTTGCTGACGGATTCCTTTACCCGCCTTCTGGCGTTTGGTCTTCTCAAGTCTACATAGTCGTCTATTCGAAAGAAGGATCAAGTTTGTGCTTTTGAAATTCACAATTTAAATCTCAATTTAAAATTATTACTATTATTATTAGTATGTTCAATCTTTTTTCAGTTGATTATAAAAGAAAAGGAGGCGATGAAGCATTCGATAAATCGGCTAAAAGTAAAAAATTTGACAAAACCAAGTCTTCTGACTTGATAGTTCTTGGCATTCCTTGGAAAAGCACTGAAGAGGATCTCAGCAATTACTTCTCCAAGTTTGGAGAACTGCTCATGGTGCAAGTATGTCTTCGGAGTTCATTTGCGACCTGGAATGCATGGTCATGCTTATTGCTTAATAATTTATAATTCTTAAATTTTGAGATGCAATGTCTATAACAACTACTAACCGAATTAAAGTATATAATGGCTGATCGGCACATAAGTAGCCATCTGGAGGGCGTCTCTGGAGGCACATGAGGTAGTTAGGGGTGAGAGTGAAAGCAGGGTGTCTGCAAGTTGTGAATCTGAAGTATTGCGTGTGTGCATCATCATCATAACCATCACACGCCTGCATTATTCTCATAAAATTCCTAAAGCCATAAGAATTTTTTACAACATTTTAGTTCATTAATGCTGCAACTTGAGAGAAAGTCGTCTGAGTGAGTGAGTGAGTGAGCTTATGAGAGGAGTACATGCAGAGTAAATGTGGGGGTTTCAGATATCCGTCATCACCATTCCATCACTTCTGCACCACTCCCCTTCCTCATCGTCATCAGGTCAAGAAGGACCCTCGCAATGGCCAGTCGAAGGGCTTTGGCTTCATTCGCTTTTCTGAGTTTGACGCACAGAAGCAGTGTTTGGCTCAACGACACCTCATCGACGGACGCTGGTGTGACGTCAAAATACCCTCCTCTAAGGTGACTGTTCATCCACCTATCTATCTATGTAGCCAATGGCTGAATGTATGGCTACATTATAGCCATACATTCAGCCATTAAAAATAAATTCATTTGGCATTATCTTTGGAATCGACATCTTCGTTACTTCAGATTGCTTTTGATGAAGAATCCCCAGACTCAACTAAAAAAAATTAATTCACCATATAACAAACCATACTTCCTCTCGACCCAGGCCACCCACCCTCCCAGCACTCCCTCCACCATTGCATATCATTACACCCTCCACGTCAGATGGAAGAGACCGAACCACCGATGAGTCGCAAGCTCTTCGTGGGTCGCTGCACCGAGGACATGACGATGGACGACCTTCGCGACTTCTTCTCGACGTACGGCGAGGTCGTCGACGTCTTCATCCCGAAGCCATTCCGCGCCTTCGCGTTTGTGACGTTCGCAGACGCCGAGGTGGCTCAGAGCCTGTGTGGCGAGGACTTCATCATCAAGGGCAACAGTGTTCGCTGCAGCAACGCCTCTCCCAAAAGCTACGGCAGCTATGCTGACCGTCGAGGCAATGCGGGCAGTGTCGGCTGGAATAAGGTGTGTTGCTTGTTGTTGTTGTTGTATTTCGTTGTGTTGTTCAGCAGTCTGGGGAGAATAGTCTCGACCAGCTGCGCTGCCCTGCCAGGCTCTTGAGTCAGTTCTCTTGTGTTCTTGCCCAGCCCTTGTTTTAGGGCTGGGCAGTCTGTCCAGAGATGAGTTTGTTGTCTCCTGGGCTGTCTTGCAGAGTCTGCCCTGGCAGGGTGGCCGAAAGTACCCACATTTGAGGTGCAAGCGTCCCCCACCGCACCGCGTGGAGGTTGTGGGTATGCGGTAGTGTTGTTGTTGTTGTTGGTGTTGTTGTTGTTGTATTTCGTTGTGTTGTTCAGCAGTCTGGGGAGAATAGTCTCATCCAGCTGCGCTGCCCTGCCAGGCTCTTGAGTCAGTTCTCTTGTGTTCTTGCCCAGCCCTTGTTCCAGGGCTGGGCAGTCTGTCCAGAGATGAGTTTGTTGTCTCCTGGGCTGACTTGCATAGTCTGCCCTGGCAGGGTGGCCGAAAGTACCCACATTTGAGGCGCAAGCGCCCCCACCGCACCACGTGGAGGTTGTGGGTATGAGGTAGTGTTGTTGGTGGTGGTGGTGATGGAATTGGGCGAGGGAAAAGGCTTCTTTGCTTGATTGGGAGGAAATCACATCCACCTAACTTTTTAACTTCCGCACCTACTCACCTCCCACCGATCACCCATCATCACCATGACGACCAGATGCTGGGCGACCCTCGTTCGAACAGTGCCTGGGCCTACCCGATGGGGCTCGACAAGGGCAGCAGTGGTTTGGCGGACTTTGCTGGCATGGCTTACGGACCCGCCTTCAACCAAGCCGTCATCGCCGCCACACAAGCTGTCATCGCTCAAGGCGGCTTCCTGCCTATTGGACAAGGTAGTGTGCTTGCTGTCGTAGCGTTTTGTCGTGTTGTTATGTGGTACTGTGGTGTGGTAGTTAAGTGTGCTTGCTGTCGTAGCGTTTTGTGGTGTTGTTACTGCGGCACTGTGGCGTGGTAGTTAAGTGTGCTTGCTGTCGTAGCGTTTTGTCGTGTTGTTATGTGGTACTGTGGTGTGGTAGTTAAGTGTGCTTGCTGTCGTAGCGTTTTGTCGTGTTGTTATGTGGTACTGTGGTGTGGTAGTTAAGTGTGCTTGCTGTCGTAGCGTTTTGTGGTGTTGTTATGTGGTACTGTGGCGTGGTAGTTAAGTGTGCTTGCTGCTTGGTGACATTATAGGAATTCAATGAAGCTTGATGTTGCAGTAGTTGAGGTTGTGCATTGGTGTTTGTGGTGAGAAGTTTACCAGCTGAGGTCTTACTGCCCTCTCCCTAACCACACCACACAGGCCAGAGTCAGGGCGGCTACCACCAGTCGAGGGAAGGCGGCAACATCGCCTACCAGGGCTCCTCCAAGCAGACGACTGCCTACACCAACGGAGCCAGCACTGGCTACCCTGCCAACAGCTACCAGAACTACTGAATGCCTGTGTTGCATGCCTATTATCGCTATTTTTTAGACGAATGAGGGAGTACATTTTGTGTGTGGTTCGAATTGATTTGTGTGTGTGTGTGTGTGTGTTTATGTGTGTGGTTTGTATTTATCTGGGTGTGTTCGTATTTATGTAGACGGGTCAGTGGATGGGCGTGTGTGTGTTTGTGTGCGCTCTTCTAGTTCGATTTGGAGGTAATTTTGCATCATGTTTATATCGTTGCTTGTATCTGTGTCTGTTCCTGTGTGTGCGTTCTTTAGTATTCCCATTGCGTTTCGTGTTCATCAGATTGTCAGTAGATCTATGGCGTATCTGCCAGCGTTATGTTGGTTTCTTATATGTGTGTGTTTTATTGAGTGTGTTGCATCCTGTAAAGATGTTTCAAATTATCTTGGTATACAAATGAATTTCTACTCGAAGTGCAAGAAAGTTCGGTGGCTGCATGTGTGTGACTGACTGAGCCACTTGTAAGATATCCATGCATGCCTGCTGCTGCCGCTGCTGCTGCTGCTGCAAGTGTACAGCGCCACACGGACCGATTAAGTTACATCTCAAATAAAACAGAATCACTCCAATTCGAATGAATGCTTATTGTATGATGAATGGTTAATGCATAATGAATGGTTAAGGCATAGTGAATGCTTTTTGCATGATGAATGGTTATTGTATGATGAATGGTTAAGGCATAATGAATGCTTTTTGCATGATGAATGGTTAATGCATAATGAATGGCGAGTTTCAAAAAACCGTAATGAATTTTGCTTTTTCCCGTCATATATTGCTCCTTCTTCCTTTCAACTTCATCTTGGGAATCCTCGATGAAGTCGGCCTCTCTACTGCGCATCTCTCCTCCACAACCTTTCCTCCTTTCTCCCCATCTACTTTTCCGTTTTCATCTTGGAACTTCACTCTCTTACTCTCTTTTATTGACGTCATTTTGGTACTTGCGGTGTTGTCAGTCTCTGCAGCAGATTTTGGCGCCCTCTCACCTCCCCCTTTCTCATGCCTCACACCAGATGTCTTACCACCATGCCTCCCTTTGTCAACTACTTGCACACCTCCATCCTTCCACATGTCACCTTTAAGGCCTGCCATTCCATCCCACTCAGCATTGTTATATCCGTAATCATCAGTGTCATCATCGTCTCCTATGACTTCACGGCGCCTATCATCATTGTCTACGACTTCATGATTTATTCTTTTCTTTTCAATTTTTTCTCCTTCAAAAGGCAATCTTCCATCACTGATTGTGGGCGTTATTGCAACGGGAGGGTGTCTTGTCGTTACATGTGATGGAGCGTTGATTTGGAAGGCATTATGATTGACATAGTTGTGGTTTGAGTAGTTGATGTGTGGCTGGTGTGGTTGCGTGAAGTTGGAAGCTTCATCGACAAAAGGAGGCTTTTTTCTGGCTTCTTGCAATTCCTGCAGCCATAACGGATACAGACCTTTTACCAGGGCGAGGTAGTTGGTCTGAAAGAGAAGTAATCTATTTCACGGTCAATGATACTTCTAAATACCTATGGTAAAAGTTTATTAATACTTAGATAAAGTATTGAAAAAGTATTTAATAATTCTATTTTTAATATTTTTAAAGTTGAAAAATACTTGAAATGTAAAATAAACACTTTCAAGAGGTTAAGCCTTTTGTGGGAATCGTCATATGTCTTGAAGTCGTTTTCCAATTTGAGAAATTTCTATAATAAATAAAAAAATATTAAAGAAATATTGCGTCTTCGCTAGAAACGAAACATTCATTACAGTTTAATTTGAGAAAATCTATCCACCTGCCAAACTTCTTGATTTCTCTGCTTTGCCTTGTTGCAGTCCCACAAAAACGAGTCAACCTTCTGCTCGCGAAAGTTGTAAAAGCTTTCACTGCCACTCAACAGGGCATTTCTTCTCTGGATGCTGATAGTGCGTGGAATGACAAGTATTGAATGGGCGTTTTCTAGAATTATAAAACTAATTGAGAAAAATGCTAAAATCATTTTTTATATTCAAAAGTGAATCTCATTTTTCTGACATGGCTTCGTGTCGCTGCAGCAAAGCTATTTCGATTTTGTTTGCCTTGTTTACGAACGTTGCCTGTCTTCTTAATTTCATCATGAAAAAAACTTAGTTTCTTGTCAATCGAGTGAGCTTCGGTAACTTACGGTGACTAACTTACGGTAGTCATAGCAACAAGGTAAAGAACCTAGATGAACAAATAAAAAAAATAAAGTTAGAAAAATTGTTTCATGTAGAAAAATTCAATAAAAAGCTAAACATTTAATTAAAAGTGTCTTTTTCGTTACACATTGCATTTGATTTAAAGAAAGTCTAACACTCGAAAAAATAAACGTCTTAATTTGAAAAATATTTTTGTAAAGAATAAGCAGCTTGAAATTTTATTTGTCAATGAAGAACGTGAAATTTGAAAATTTAATTAAAAACTTTCATAAAAAAAGAAATAATTTCAGCCACTGCCGAATTTGCAACGAGATCCCTCATGATCTCTGTAAACTTTCACAAACAGCTCCCTTCTTGGAACCTCGCCCAGGAAAAGCCAGTGAAATTGCATCTGTGTGTCAGACGTGGTGAGAGTTCATGTAACTGGTTATCTTTATAGATCTTTTTATCTACAAAAATATAAAAATATTCACAAAAAGAAACATACACACATACACACACGCACACACACACGCACACACACACACACACCCCCACACACACACACACACACACACACACACACACACACACACACACACACACACACACACACACACACACACACACACACACACACACACACACACACACACACGCACACACACACACACACACACACAACCCCCCCCCCCCCACACACACACACACACCTGTTAGAGGCGCATTGGTCGGTGCCGTGGCAACTGGCTCCAGTGGGCTTCTTTGCGCCACAAAGACCGTTGATGTGGAAGACACGAGCCTTGAAAAAAGAGAATGATTATGATAGCTAGTATGATGATATGATGATTATGGTCATGATTATGGTCATGATTATGGTCATGATTATGGTCATGATTATGGTCGTGATTATGGTCATGATTATGGTCATGATTATGGTCATGATTATGGTCATGAATATGGTCATGATTATGGTCATGATTATGGTCATGATTATGGTCATGATTATGGTCATGATTATGGTCATGATTATGGTCATGATTATGGTCATGATTATGGTCATGATTATGGTCATGATTATGGTCATGATTATGGTCATGATTATGGTCATGATTATGGTCATGATTATGGTCATGATTATGGTCATGATTATGGTCATGATTATGGTCATGATTATGGTCATGATTATGGTCATGATTATGGTCATGATTATGGTCATGATTATGGTCATGATTATGGTCATGATTATGGTCATGATTATGGTCATGATTATGGTCATGATTATGGTCATGATTATGGTCATGATTATGGTCATGATTATGGTCATGATTATGGTCATGATTATGGTTATGATTATTGTCATGTTGAAGATAACAATACGATGATAATAGTTGT
>OX030959.1:7305978-7370978 GCA_943735955.1 Piscicola geometra | reverse complement strand
CTACTACTACTACTAATACTACTACTACTACTACTAATACTACTACTACTACTACTAATACCACGTTAAAAAAGTTATTCGTGCACTAAATGAAACATGCTGACTCTTTGAATTTCCTATAATAACTTGACATGTAATCAAATGGAGTTGTCGCACGTGAAATGTAACATTTTAAATTTCTACTTCATCCGATTCTTCACCCATGCCTTTTTTCACATCTCAGTTCTGGCATTTTTGTCTGCATGTGTGATTAAAACAATTTAATTTATCGATTTCAGTTGGCCTGAAATACAAGTTGTTTTATATTCTTTTTGTCTTATCGATCTTTTGAAAGTTTTTTTTTCTTTTTGGGGTATATGCTGGTTATATATTTTGTTTCATGTAGCTAGATTTTCAAAAAGCTTCTCTAACGTTGTTTGGAACTTGTTGTCGTTCTTTCACAGTTTTTTAGCAAACATTAACTGTAAATTTTGTGTGTGAAGTGTTATTTCGAAGAAGTGAACCTATAAATAAATTATAAAATCTGAGTGTAATTGTTACTGGGCCAAGTAACCATTTTGGGGTGGTTTATATTTGAAGAGCATTTATGTTGGGGGATGTTTTGTCTGGGCAGAACCTTTACAGGGGTACCTGGAAAAGAAACTTGATATATATTGTAAATTTTCATTGAAAAGTTTGAGAAATAAGATTTATGGTCAAGGCACGGTCTATCGTGGGCATTTCTGAGGCGAACACACTCGGCGCATGGATGGAACAGAGAGTGACTCGAGTCTGCTGTAGTTTGCAAAATCTGCTTTTGGGTGCGTATGCATTGATTGTATCGTGTCTTATGGACACTGATTCAGTACATAACCTCTGGAATCTCTCAAACACCATGGCAGTCTGTTCGAATGACTTTTTAATCAATATTGTTATGCACACCTATTATTGTTTGTTCCTTCAGGCATTCAAAGCACCGCCTTTGTCTGACTGCAGGAACGCCATGGCAGCATAAGTTCGCTGGTTGCTGTTATTTGTATTATTTGTGAGTTTCATAGTTTATAACGCTATGTTAATCCTTTAGTATATCTGTCTTTTGTTTGTGATATGTAGCTTTCTTAAGCCGTCTTAAAAGTGTATGTTGTTACCAAACTGAGTGAATCCTCTCGACTATTTGGTTTTATTGACATAAAGCTAACTCGTTACGGAGACACTTCTATTGATGTGTTTAAAAAGAATTTAAAATGAAGATCTAGGGCGGCCTTCTAGCCTATTTAGAAAAACATTTTCAGTTTTTCCTTCTTTAGAGACGTCCACTAAACCTACGTCATCTTTTCGAAAAAGACTTTGGAAAGAACACCATGGCTTACTACAACCAAGGCTTCCAGGTGGGTCCCGCTTCTCATTCTATTTTTTAAATAGACCTTTCTGCAGTCAATTTTGAATATTATGTGAAGCCAAGTTGTTATACACTCAGCTACCGGTTTGTCGTTCTTCAAGCATTAAGACTTTACCGGATCGTTGAGTGCTTTTAAATGATAGGGCTCAAGTCGTGCTGAAGTCAGTCCCACTTTATTTTTAAAAGTCTAAATTTGTTAAGTATACAGCTACGCGTTTTCATAATAATAACCTAAGTATCGCCAACTATTTTCATCTATTTAGATTAACACATTGCTTTCTGAATATATAAATCAAACATATTTTTTATTCCTCAACCTCAGTGATTTACCTTCACGCCACTTGGATCAAACTATTTTTTTTAATTGCATACACAGCACGGAGAAATGTGATCGTTCTTGGTGAAACGTAAAACACAACTTTATTAATGATTTTTACATTAAAACATTGATTACTCGAAAAGGCTATGTATAAGGCACAACCAAAATTTAATGGAGAAAAAATAAGAATTCGATAACTTTTTAAATGATAATTTTAAAAATGTATTACTTCAAAGTTATAATTTAAAAACTATATTTCTTAAAGTTATAATTGTAACAATTTATTACTTCAAAACTATAGTTATAAAGCTTATAAAAAGCTTAAAAAAGTTTTTGTTTAAATAATATATTTATTTGAAAAACGTGAAAAGTTTCCACGGGGCCGTTAATGCTCATTGGTGGTTTAGAGCTTGCCATACCCGAAAAACTCTATCTATAAGGCGCACCAGCTTTTAATAGTGAAGTAAAAAAATGCGTCTTATACATGGGGTTTCACCATACATGCTGTAAATGTTAACAGATAGGGTTGAACGGACAAGGCGGTTCCAACCCTGAGCCCATCTACTCTCCCTACCCCGGGCCCTCTAACAACATCTATGGGTGAGTGATCGTTGTTGGCTGTGGGTATCTTCTCTTTACTTTTTTTGAAGCTGGATGCATGTTTATAAGTCCTATGTTGCATAAGCGGCGATCTTGAAGGGATCCTGGGATCAAGACCCCCCTACTTTTTGGTAGTGAAGGAGTCCACTTCAATGGTTTGGACCCCAGGACCCCTCCAGGATCACCGTCTATGCTGAGTAGGACGCCCTTAAGATTTGCAGCAGATCACCGCCCCTGCTATGTGGACTACGAGTGATGGGACCAGCTATTCGGTCCAAGACAAATACGAGTCGTCAACAGTTTTGAAAAAATTCAAAAAATTCATTGTTTTTCAATTTATGCAAAATGGATGAATAAAGATTCTAATTATAAATATATTTATTGTTCAGAGTAGAGATTCCGCAACAGCGACAGCAGCAACCACAAGCACCAGTCAGAAAGACAACAGTTTCCAAAACCACTGCTCCTCCCTTAGCCACCTTCACAGTGCTAAAGATTGTGGTGAGTCTAAATGTGGAGTGCTGGGTTATATTGACGGTGGAATGGGTGCTGATGATGATGAAGATTATTTTCTCCCTATTCATCCATTAATATATATGATTATTTCTAAAATTCCTATTAATCCATATTGTTACCAATTAATCCATTTTTCTATAACAATTGTTTACACATTCACCTCCTCCTACTCATTAACTAACTGGCTCACTAATTCTTTCACGTTGGACGCATACCCCATGCTCAGGCTGGACTGCTGGGGGCATTGGTTATAGCTGGTGGCATTGTTGCAGCGGTAGTTGTGCTTGTAGTTGTCAAGGGTGACAGCAACCAAGGCAACAACAACAGTTAGTGAGGGAAAGTAATGGTTGATTGCTTGAATAAATTATGATAGAGATTTGGATAATTGAAACGGAAGCTACTTGATTGCTGGGTTGAAATTTCGAAAAGTCTTTGCAATCGAGATGCTTCACTGTTTTTTAATGAAATAAAATTTCATCTTCAATCAATCAGCCAAATACATTTCTATAGCGCTCTTTCATCTAATTCAAGAGCGCTCGTAAATAAATTTTTTTAACAGATATGTCTTCAGATCCTTACAAAAAGTGAATAATGATTTAGAAGTAGTTAAATAAGGAGGTAATGAGTTCCAAATATATGGACCTGCATAATGGAAGAACGGTTAGCAAAAGAGTTATTAATTGAAGGAATGAAATAATGAGTGGATGATCTTAAATTACTTCTATGAGGGTGAGATATTAGAGATTTGAGTTAATTTAAATATAAAAACACAGATTTTAAATATAATCCTAAATTTGATGGGGAGCCAATGTAATAAGATGAGAGAGGGTGTAATGTGGTGATAAATAGGAGTACGGCTAACGACTCTAGCTGCATAATTAAATAGTTTATTTAAATGGTTTTAAAGTACTTTCAGGTAAATTATAATAGAGTGAGTTACAATAGTCGATTCGAGATTAAAAAAGTGCAGAGACTAACATCTTTAAAGAAGGGTCATCTAAGTAAGGTAATAATTGTCTGATACGTCTGAGATGAAAATAGCAAGATTTAGTAACTGATAGAATTTGGTTTGATAAGGTTAATTTTGAGTCAAAAATAAATCCTAAGCTACGAATATGATTAGATGGAACAATAGTATGAGTGGAAAAATTACATGGACCATAATTTTTATCAAAAAATTAATGTTCAAATTTTAGTGGATTCAATTTTGAAGACAATGAGCTAGACCAGTTTTCAATAGATAATAGACATGAAGATATAGATGACAGTATTATAAGATGATATATCGAAGCTGACATATAACTGCGAATCGTCAGCATAGGATAGGGAGTTGAGAGAATGAGAGGAAAGGATAAAAGATAGTTCAGAGACGTATAGAATAAAGAACAAAGGACCAAGAATAGAACCTTGAGGAACACCATATGGGTAAGTAGATGGGTTAGAGGTACAGTGATTTAAAGAAAATAAACAGATCTTGTAATAGTATGCCCTACAATTTTATTTGAAGTCGTATATGTAAGGGCATGCCTGAAGTTTTTAGGATAGATCAAAAAAAGGAAGCGAAGGATTAGGTTTTGTCGATGGTGTATTCATTTCTGCTAGAAATTAAAATATTTTCATCACTAAGTATAAATTTTTAAAATAAAAAAAAGTAAATAGTTAACATTTGTTACATGTTTTTAACAAAATATTTTAAATCCCTTCTATATATTTCCACCTTTAACACAACAACCTTAGCTACAGAAATTACAGCTACAAACGCAATCACTACATCTACAGCCACGACTACTACCCTAACCACAACCAACACTGTTGCAGCCAGAATTGCCCTTTACTGCAACGACACTCGTTACAGCTTTCAGTGCCTCAAAGAAAACGTGTGCTTGACGCCGACTCAAGTCTGTGATACAAAAAAAGATTGCCAAGATGGATCTGATGAATTGAACTGCAGTTGGTGGTGTTTCGATTATGCGGTGAAGACTGAGATGTGAATGGTGTGGTTGATTGTCTAAATACCACATTTATAACTGAATTGACATAGAAATGAATGCTAAACCCTTGAACACAAACCACTCAAAAATCTGTTCTTTAACACCCCACTGTACTTTCCATCGATCAAATCTCCATCACCAGATTGCGCTTCTGACCAGTACAAGTGCCGAGAGGGTAAGTGTTTGGACAAAGTGTTCATCTGCGATGGAGTGAAAGACTGTCCTAACGCTGATGACGAAGAGCCTCCCTCGTGTGGTGAGTCCGTTGTGACGTTTTTTTAATAATTTTGCGTGAAATGGCACTCGTTATATTCTCTGTTATGCGAAAAAATTATTCAAAATAGTTTTAAAGACTTCTAGGAATCTAACAAATCTCATAATTTCTTTGCTTTTTTTATTTGCATAACTGCGCTCAAGTTTTGTCTATTAACTCTTTTCGATTACTGGCGCTCAAGTCAAAAGTAATGAGAGAACACTGCAACAAGTTCACTACAAACAAACAAATAAAATTAACAAACAAATAGACGAAAGAAATGCAACACAAAATTGACACACAGTGCCGTGCAGTGCAGGTCAGTTCAGATGCAGGGGCAGTCAAACGTGCTTGAGTGACCAGAAGAAGTGTGATGGCGTCGTTGATTGCTCGGATGGAGCTGATGAGACAGGATGCTGTAGGTGGTGGGAAAGTAAGGGAAGGGGTGGTCAGAAAGGGAGGCTTGAGGGAAGGTTGAAAAAGGAGGCTAAGGAGGTGGCTAAAAGGGAGAATTGAGAGGCGGTTAGAAAGGGAGGGTAAAGGGGTGGTTTGGAAATGGTTAAAAAAGGCGATAACCGTAATACTGGGTAGAGCTTTAGGTGAGTGAATGAGTAAGTGTGAAGAGAAATTGTATGTGAAAAAATTAGTTAGTGAAAAAGAAATAAATCTGTGAAGTATTTCGTTGTGGCAGTGACGTTGGCGAAGTCGGGAGAGGTGTTGAAGAAGGCGGTTGGCGGCGGCGAGTCGTTGTACGCGTGCAATGGAAACATGAACGCGAGCACTGCTGCTCTCGTGTGCAAGATGGCTGGCTTCAAGTGAGAAAGAGGGATCCTATCATTCTCCTATTTCATCCTGTCGATTCACTTCGCCACCTTCCCGCGTAGTCATACTCTACAAACACTTTACTCTCGCACTCCTCACTTCCTATATATCCCTCCAATATGGAATCTATATGAATTTCCTTCAAATAATCCCCTATTACACCATTCTTCTACTGAATCTCACCATCACTACTCCATCACTACACCACGGCAGAGACTTCATAAACTTCACCAGCAACCCGCCTCCTGTTCCAGCCCCCTCGAGTTATGCATCGATTGAGAGCATCAACGAGGTTGATGGCGTCGTAGTCGTCAACTCAAAGCTCGTCAACCAGTGCAGCAACGTTCTGGCGATGAAATGTTCAGAATATGGTGAGGCTGGTTGATACGTTAGTTGATTTTGTTTTGAATCCAACGATGAGATTTTAAACTGCGCTACCTTCAAAAGCGTCTGGTACATGTCTAGTCCTGAAAGAAGATGATGGAAGATGGTGCTAAAAACATTCCATTTCATAATTAATGATTCTCCCATGACCTTCAGGATGCGGTTCAAGGTCAGAGGGCAGAAACTACGGCCAGTACATCGTCAACGGTCAGAGAGCACTCATGGGAGCGTGGCCATGGTATGCTTACCTGGAGGTGAGTGAAGGATAAAGAATATTGCCATCCAATGAAAAAACATGTTCTTAGTTTTAATTTATTTTACTTTAGTTTACTCTAGTAATCTATCCATTCAACTTATCGATGACTAAAGAAGCTTCAAGTTGAAGAAATACTACGATTTGAAGGTCGTTTCAAAATTTTTTGAACCCTATTTCGTTTTTCAGGCAGGCGACTCATCGTGTGGAGCTGTGCTGATCTCGCCGAACTTTGTGCTGACTGCCGCTCACTGTGTCGTTTTCAATGGCGTCAATGCGTTAGTGTTTTATTGCTAAAATAATTGATAGTTTCACACTTAGAATGGAAAAAACTACCGATGGAAAATTGTCCGAAAAATCCATTTATTTATAATTCATTCCTCAAACCTCCATTCGCAGCGATGTGAACACTATCCGTTTGACTTTCGGCATGGTGGACCAAACTGATGCAAATAAAAAAATCGTGGGAGTGGACAAGGTGATGGTTCACGAGGCGTACAGTGCGTCCGATATCCTGAATGACATTGCCTTGCTGAGGTTGAAAGCCAGGGTTGGGGAAGTTGATTTCCATTCATGTAATATAATTTAGACTATAATGTTGAGTTTGAAAGTTTATTAATCTTAAAATTGGTCATACTGAACTTGAAAAGTTGATGATTCTCTTCAAGGTCATCTTCACGGACAACATAAGGCCAATTTGTTTGCCCTCCCGGATGACGCAGCAGCAGCAGTTCTACCGTGTTTGTGTCTCCGTAGGCCTCGGATTGACCGAATATAGTGAGGAAAAACTCTATGATGTTTTTTGAATACTTATAAATAGAAGAGATCTTGAACACTTTTAGGATATCGTATACATATAATACATTTTACATTTATAAATAGTTTTTAATTACATATTCTTTAAAAATTGGGCAATTTATAGACTTATTTCATGCACTTCTTTCCAACAGACGTCTCTTCAGACCACTTGCTGCAAACCCGCCTCAACATTCTGCCTGACCAACAGTGTAGCGCACTTCTCGATAACTTTGTTTCTGAAAACGCCACCCTGTGCGTCAGCTCGATTCCTGGCATCAATCGCAACAACATCTGCTCTGTTAGTGCTGGCTTGCATCGCTTCTACGGAGCCCTCAGACTCAATGAATCTTCAATAAACTCTACCAAATTGGCTATGAAAACTTTAGTTTTATACGTTAGCTACACTATACGACTCTATCTTAGAACATTAGTGAACGGGTGGCGCAGTGGTCTTGAAGCTCGTTCAGGATAGACGCCACTGTAAAATAACTCGTCATCATAATCATTACACTAACCCTACATTCCACTATAAAATAACTCATCACCATAATCATTACACTACTTCCCATCACTTCACACTGCACCGCCAGGGAGACAGTGGAGGACCATTCAGTTGCATGGACAACAACGGCAAATGGTCCTTGGTGGGAATTCATAGTTTTGTGCTCACAGTCGATAAGAAACAGTATCCTGACTCTGACTACCGCTTCTGCCAGACTGGAGCGGTTGTAAATGTCGTCAGGTCGGATAAGTGATTTATATATAAATATTTCAATGCAACTTAAAATGTTTCTTGAGAAAATGACATAAAATGGTGTCAAACCAGAGGGTTTTTGCGCCATTTGATCCATGCTATGCAGCACCACAACTTGTATGCCGTACACTACATTCTCAACCTCTCACGCCAATAAGTTACCACTATTTCTTTTAACCTGCAGGTACCTGTCTTGGATCCATGAGAATATGGCTGCCTTGATGGCGTGATTGATTTTCTTTTCACGTCTCTATGCAATCGATGAAATATTATTCTTAGATTTGGTTTACTAAACTAAAATGGGTTATAACCGGTGAGAGAAATAATTATGATTTTTCCAACTTTTAAAATATAGTTTTCCAAAATCAAAGGACACAAAATAAATGGATTCAGATTGTATGAGCAAATGTTATAATCACTTGCTCTTCTTTAGCTATTTCGATGTTTATCCAAGCTATAACCTTCATTTTAGGCATGAAACTCTAAACATTTTTGATATATCACTAATTCCTTCTTCACTCTGTCTGGACACTTCAAATATAATCGTTCCAATGTTTAGCATTTCAAATCTTTAATCTCTCCAGCTGTTCAATTTGAGTAAAAAGCGCTATTGAAATCTATTTGATTGATTGATTGATTGATTGATTCAATGCTATGCAGAGCATGCACTACGTAGCTGCCATCCTTTGTGCTTCTTGATCAGGGGCGGCGATCTGCTGCAACTCTTGGATGGTCCTACTCAGCATAGATGGCGATCCTGGGAAGAGGCTTCTGGGGTCCAAACTCTAACCCTAACCCTAACCTTTCATCAAAGTCAAGAGCGCTCGTAAATAAATTTGTTGAACAGATATGTCTTAATTAATTATTTACGAAAAGTAAATAATTAATTAAAAGTAGTTAAATAAAGAGGTAATGAGTTCCAAATATATGGACCTTCATAATGGAAAGAACGTTTAGCAAGAGTTAGGGATGAAATTATGGATTTGAGTGGATGATCTTAAATTACTTCTATGTAGGTGAGATATTAATGATTTGAAAATGATAATAACATGTCAAACTAGTTTTAAAAAATCAACTTTCCCGTTGAACTGCAGCCAGAATTTAATCCTTCAGTTTCTTATGATATTCTGCTACTCATAATTTAGTAAAGGCAAAGTTAACTTTTAGTATATCGCGCTAAGTTCATAACTCGTAAATTAATGCTTGTTAACTAAAGTGATAAAAAATGCAAGATAAAATACTTAGTTTCTACGAAATCAAGGAATATGACCAAATTAGAACAATCATTGGAGATTTGACTGATGAAGATGTTAGTATTTTATAATAATTTTTCCTATGCAGAAGTTCTTGGACTTGGTGACCAAGTCTTGGCTCTAGATTTTACAAGATAAACTTAAAAAATATAAAATAGAAAAAAATTTTTTTGGAAGAAATTTTTTTTCATGCATATTATTTGGTAATTACTTGCTTTACAATTTGCTTAAAATGGCAATATAGGATGATTAAGGCTCAGTCATTAAGATTAATCATTAATGTTATGATACTGATGATGATGATTATGGTAATGATAATGATGATTATGATCACGGTGTGCTATACAAATGTTCGATTTTGAAGTTTCCTTCATTGCTGGACTGCAGACAGCAGGACCTCGCAAAACTCCTTTCAGCGCTCTTCGTTGGTTCGCCACTCCATCCCACTACCCCTCACCATGCCACTTCACCATTCCTCCATTTTCACTATTACTCCACCCTCCCCCCTCTATATCATCTCCATTCAACTACTGCATCACTCCATCTCATGATCAATTCACTCCACTCCTCAACCTCACCACCCCGTTCCATCTTCACAACCTCCCTCCTCCACTCCATCTTCACAACCTCTCTCTTCCACTCCATCTTCACAACCTCCCTCCTCCAAAAGGTCTACAAGCCTCGAAGACGGGCCAGAAGAGGAGGGCGCAGGTGTTCGACAAGATGCTCGACGTGGTCTCACTGCAAGTGCTCCCCTCCAACCTCCTCCATGACGTCATCACTGTCCTCCTCAGAGAGGTGGAGGGAAGGGGAGGTGGTAGTGGAAGGAGGGAGTGTGTAGGGGAAGGGGAGGGAGGTTTAAGGTTAGGGTGTGGCTGGTGTGGTGGAGGGAGGTGGTGTGTCATTAGTGTGTTCGAGTTGATGATGATAGTGATGTTGATGATGATAGTAATGATGATGATGATGGTGATTGTCACATTTGCCAGATGGACGGCCTGGATGGGCAGGCTTGTGTGCGTCTGGTGGAGAGTCTCTTGTGCATCCTCAAAAACCCCCGAGCCACTAGCTACAAGTGCGCAGGGGTGGTGCTGATGATGATGATGATGGTTATGATAATAACGATAACAATGACGACGATGATAATGATAACGACGATGGTGGCGATGACGCAAGCAGAGGCCTGGACTTGTTGCCGAAGGTGATGGGCTTGTTGGGGGGGCAGGTGCTCGTGCTGCAGGGCGCTCGCATCGAGGGCAGTGTGTACAAGAGGAAGGTGGTCGACAACATCTGCAACAGTCGGTCGGTCCTGATGCTGTTGATGATGATGAATATTCAAATGATGTATACGCTAGTGTACTTTGTATAACTTATATAAGATGTATAGGATGCCAGCATCATAACCATCATCATAACCATCACCACCACCATCATCATAACCATCACTACCACCGTCATCATAACCATCACTACCACCATCATCATAACCATCACCACCACCATCATCATAACCATCACCACCACCATCATCATAACCATCACCACCACCACCATCATCATCACCACCACCACCATCATCATCACCACCACCAATCAAGATGGTGTCCAGAGTGTCTGCTGAGCATGACGTCAGTGATTCGTGAGATGCACGTGTCGGGGGAGGAGCTTAGCAAGCTGGTGCTGGTGCTCGTCAAGTGCTTGCCGTCTGCGCACGTGCAAGACGTTCCCGCCATCGTTTATCAGCTGTTACTGATCGCCTCTAAGGTGGTGATGATGATGGTTTTGGAGGTGGTGGTGGTGGTGATGGTGATGATGGTGATGATGGGGGTGATGTGAGAATATGGGTAAGATGAAGATGATGGTGATGTTGATGATTACAGCAATGATGATGATGATGCAGGGCTGCAGGAGTCTAATTGTGGTGGCAATAGTGTCTTTGTTTTGTGACGTAAAAGAAGACAGGTGACTCATCACTTTTATTCATCATTATCATCACTCTTTTTTATCTTTATAATCTTTTTTTACATTATTATTATTATCTTTATCCATCATCATCTTGTTCCATCATCATCATCATCTTTTTCCATCATCATCATCATCTTTTTCCATCATCATCATCATCATCATCATCTTTTTCCATCATTATCATCATCTTTTTCCATCATCATCATCATCATCTTTTTCCATCATTATCATCCCTATTCTCCCTCATTTTATTGCATATTATGACTGCCAACGTTTTGAATGACTACACAATCTCACTTTAGTCATCATCATCGTCATTATCATCATCATCATCATCGTCATTATCATCATCATCATCATCGTCATTTCCATCATCATAATCATCACCACTCTTCATCATCATCATAATCATCACCACTCTTCATCATCATCACAATCATCACCACTCCTTATCATCATCATCATCATCATCACCACTCCTTATCATCATCATCATCATCATCACTGAAACTCCTCCAAGGTCGTCGTCGTCGTCATGCGAATGGCAGCACATGCAGGCGACGTGCCTCTTCCACGTGCTGGGTGCGCTGAGGCAGAACAGAGTGTTGTGCAAGGAGGTGCTCAAGTACCTCAAGGTGTTGATATGTTGTTGTTGGGGTGTTGTTGGTGTTGATGTGTTTTTTGTTGTTTTTGTTGTTTTGTTGTTGCTGGGTGTTTTTGTTGGTGTTGGGGTTTTGTTGCTGTTGGGGTGTAGTTGTTGGTGTTGTTGTTGGGGTATGCTTGTTGTTGGGGTGTTCTGTTGTTGGGGTGTAGTTGGTGGTGTTGATGGGTAGTTGTTGTTTTGTTGGGGTGTTGTTCTTGGTGATGTTATTTTGCATTTGGATGTGTTGCTGCTGTTGTTGCATTTGTTGCTGTTGCTTCAGCATGCACTGCAAAGCACTCCACACCACACCGTAGTTATGTCAACTAGGCTCCAGGTCTCTCCTCTCCTCTCCCTTCCTCATCTCACTCTCTCTCTCGATCGCAAAGGTCAACGACTATCAGAAGCAGGTCAGGTGGGGGGGGGGGTGGTGGTGTTAGTGAAGTGAGGCGGGGGGAGTAATGGTGGGAGTGAGGGGGGGGGGAGATTTAAGATGAGTGAAATGAAGATCTTGTGCTGATGGCGGGGTGTGAGTGATGACTTTGCAGCAGCCTTCTCATTGTTCTTCTAATGAAGCATTAACAATATAACAATAACATCAACAATATAACAAAACATCAACAATATAACAAAACATCAACAATAACATCAACAATATAACAAAAATAACACAACAACAACAAAAATTACATATTGATGCATCAATATCATAACAACAAAAACAACAACATAAAAGCAAGAAGACCACAACAACAACAACAACACTACCGCATACCCACAACCTCCACGCGGTGCGGTGGGGGGCGCTTGCGCCTCAAATGTGGGTACTTTCGGCCACCCTGCCAGGGCAGACTATGCAAGTCAGCCCAGGAGACAACAAACTCATCTCTGGACAGACTGCCCAGCCCTGGAACAAGGGCTGGGCAAGAACACAAGAGAACTGACTCAAGAGCCTGGCAGGGCAGCGCAGCTGGTCGAGACTATTCTCCCCAGACTGCTGAACAACACAACGAAATACAACAACAACAACAACATGCAGGTCTTGGACATTCTCAAGGACGCCGTGGTGGGTGGAGTCAGTGGGAGGGGCGTGTGGTGGCAGAGTGACGTCACTCAATCAGTCGACTGCTTCATGCTTGCAGTCAAGGAGAGGTGATGATGATGGCGAGAAGAGTTGATGATGATGATGATGCTGATGATGTTGATGATGATGCTGATGATGACGAATAGAATTGATGATGATGATGATGATGTGGGGTGTAATTCAACAGCAGTAAGCATCAAAAGGACATCATCACCGCCACTGCAACCCCCATCACCACCACCACGACCACTACAACCACCGCAGTCTGCAGAACTGGGACGCCGTGATGGAGGGCCTGATCGCCTTCTCCTTCCACCTTCTGCACTCCTCCAAGCTCGGCCCTTCGACCAATAAGAACCCGTGCCTTAGCCACACTCTCACCTCATTGGCTGGCAACATCCTGTACGAGTGCTCGAAGGTGCATGTGAACGTCGCCATGGAGATTGTGAAGCAGATCGTCAACAAACTCCTCGTCAACGGCAACACTGCCAAGAGCTTCACTGGTTGGTTGGCATGTCTGTGTCGTCGTCGTCATCATCATCATAACGTCATCATCATCATCGTCCTTAACATCATAGTTGTTGTTATCATTATCACCATCATCATTATCACCATTACTATCACAATCACTGTCATCATTACTATCATCATCATCACTACCACAGACATTCTCCACCGTATCATGCACACATCCGGGCACTTCACGAACAACAAAAACAACAACACCAACAAAAACACCAACAACAAAAACAACAACAACACCAACAACAACAACAACAACATCATCACGACGTCATTCTTCCGCAACACATTGGAGCACTTGAACCACCTCTCGAGCAGCAACAGCAGGCCTCTGATCGCGTGTCTCCTGCCCGTCGTCAGGACCAACAGCGCCGTCAAGGATCACCTCGTCATCACCCTCCGCAAGGCCCTCTTCTCCGTGTTTGTCTCTTGCTTTGTCTGTCTTTGTGTGTGTGTTTTTGTGTTGCTTTGTCTGTGTTTGTGTGTGTTGCTTTGTCTGTCTTTGTGTGTTGCTTTGTCTGTGTTTGTGTTGTGGTTTTTCAGGGTACGAATGCTGTGAAAGCATAATTGTTTTAAAATATAATGCGTACAGATACACACACGCACTCACACGCACTCACACGCACTCACACACACACACACACACACTCACACACACACACATGCACTCACACACACAGACAAACAGAGGCTCGTAAGACAGGCATCCATGGCTTCTTGCTGTTGCTTGGCAACACAAAGGTTCTAGCTGGCAAGCCTCTCTCCAGCCAATCACAACGCTTCTACAGCAGTCAGGTGGTGCTCCTCTAGTTCACCTTTTAATCATCCTTCCATCCTTCCATCCATCCTTCCATCCATCCTTCCATTCATCCTTCCATCTATCCATCCTTCCATCCATCCTTCCATCCATCCTTCCATCCATCCTTCCATCCATCCTTCCATCCATCCTTCCATCCATCCTTCCTTCCTTCCATCCATCCTTCCATCCATTCCACATCCTTCCATCTATCCTTCCATCTTTCCATCTATATTTCCATCCATCCACCCTTCCTTCCATCCATCCACCCTTCCATCCATTCCACATCCCAGCATGAGCTGTGACGTGCTACATTAATTAACAAGGCATCTGTAACTTAATCGAATTGCCGATGATTTCCTCATCTCCACGCATCTCGTGCGATCTAGAAGTTCCCATCAGAGTCGTCCATCCATGCGTCCTTCCACGACCCTCCTCGTTCGTCCATTGGGGCGACCTCAACGTGGAAAGTCTTTGTGGACAGCCTCTTGTCTCCTCGGACAGAATTTCAACATTTCCGGAAATTTTCTCCATTTCACTTTCATCCATTCACCCACCAGACGATGCAAGAACACCACAACAACAACAACAACAACAACAACGGCGACGACGACTCAGCACTGTGCATGGAGGTGTTGGGGGTGCTGAAGAGGTGCTTTGAGTCCACTGCCGCTGTCAAAAGCATTCTCTACAAGGTGCTCCTGATTATTATACTACTACTACTACTACTACTACTACTACTTCTACTACTACTACTACTACTACTACTACTACTACTACTACTACTACTACTACTACTACTACTACTACCACTACTACTACTACTTCTACTACTACTACTACTACTACTTCTACTACTACTACTACTACTACTACTACTACTACTGCAACTACTACTACTGCTACTACTACTACTTCTACTACTACTAATATTAATACTACTACTACTACTACTACTACTACTACTACTACTACTACTACTACTACTACTACTACTACTACTACTACTACCACCGACCACACCATCACCACTGCAGGGCCTGGTGGAGGTGGCTGAGAAGAACGAGCAGCTGATTCTGCCCATCCTACAACTGCTTCATCAGCATGTTGTTGTTTTTGTGTTGTGTTTTTGCGTTGTGTTTTTTTGTTGATGTTATTGTTGTTGGTAGAGACTGACCGAAATTCGGTTTCGGTTTCGGCGCCGAAATTGTCAATTTTCTTAGTTTCGGCAGTTTTTCGGTTTCGGCTGATTCAAAATTTCCAATTTCGGCTCAATTTCGGTTTCGGCCGAAATAGATCTCATATTTACCGAAAAAACCGAAATTTTTATTGATTTATGTAGTTTATCTGATATATTTGTATCTTCATTCAAACTAAAACTATTAAGTTTGGGTTCGATTCTCATCTCTATTAGATATCTATTAAATATCGTGGTTGATTGATTTATGGGTCTCATTGTTAGAATAACATATACAAGCATCTAGAACAACAACTGTTCTATTGAAATTTAAGTTAATTGGCATACGTTCAATTTAACAAAACTTTTTTACAAAACTATTTTGAAAAACATTTGTTTACAAAAATTTTATTGTCAAAAGTAAGTATCTGTATATCCTCAATCGAACTCGAACTATTAACTTTGGGTTCGATTCTCATCTCTATTAGATATCGTGGTTGATTGATTTATGGGTGTCATTAGACTAATTGTTCGTGCGACATTCAGCCGTTCCCTGAAAACGTACTTGTTCGACCGATAACAATAACTTAAAAATTTAAAAATATACTGCTCATTTTTCATTAATCAGTTTCTTGCTTCCCAATTTCATTCTTCTTTTTTATATATTTATACTAATAGTCAATAATAAGTGTAAAATAAATAATAATAATAAATAATAAATAATCATAATAACATAATATAGATATTTACTTTTTTTTCTTCTTAAATTTATTGTTATTATCATTTCAGTTTCAATCTTTAAAAAAAAAAAATATTTTGTCTATTTAAAAAAAATATATATATGTATATATATGTATATATGTGTGTGTTTTTATGTATGTATATGTATGTATATATATATATAAATGATTTTATTGTTAAATTTCAATAACTTACTTGTCCTATATTTTCCACTTATTCATCTATCATTAATATTATTTTCCATAACCAAGTGGTCTTGAAGCCCGTCCGGGTTTACGCCACGTTAATAATACTCGTCGTTGTATTGTATTGTATTGTATTGTTCGAATGACATGTACAAGCATTTGGAATTTTAGATATCATAGCTTAGATAAACAGTGTATATGAATCGAAAGCCCGAGAAGATTTGGCTTCCATTCAATAATTCAAAAATAAATGCAGGCGTATCTTGAAGAGCCTAGAATCAACAGAACATTCAATATTTTTGCGTATTGGCATTGCAGTCAATATTCACGTCTTGAGCCTGCTGCTCGAAAATACTTATCTGCACCCTCAACAAGTGTGGCTAGCGAGCAACTATTTAGTTCTGCAGGGCAAATATACGCAGATCGTCGCAGCAACCTTCTTGGTGAAAATGTTTAAAAACAGTTATTTCTTGCTTACAATATTCGTTTGTTTGGATTTAATTATTAAACAGAAATGGTCATCGTTCAATACTATTTTTTTATTTTTAATAAACAATTACTTATGTAGACCATTTTTGTTGTTGAATAACTTTTTTTGACTTAAAATATACGCTTGTTTGGATTTACTTATTAAACTGGCATTGTCATCCTTAAATACTATTTTTTTGTTTTTTATAAAAGTTGGGAAAAATTTCGGTTTCGGCCGAAAATCTTATTTCAATTTCGGTTTAATTTCGTTTTCGGCTGAAAATCTTATTACAATTTCGGTTTAATTTCGGTTTCGGCTGAAATAAAAATATATGTTTCGGTCGGTCTCTAGTTGTTGGTATTGTGGTGTCGTATTGCTGCTACTTTTGGTTAATATTCAGAATTTATGTTTGCTGTAAACTGATAGCAACATCTGATACCATCACTTCCTTACCACCATCACTATCTCTATCCTCATCATCACCACCACCCCCATCACCACCATCATCATCATCATCACCACCACCCCTCAGCTGCTCACCTACTACAGCGGTGACGGGGCCACACAGCCACCCCTCAAATTCATCAAGTGTGTGCAGGAAGCACCAGGGTCGGCCGTGGTTGAACCCCTGGTAGGGGGGTGTGGCAGGGTTCGGAGGGGGTAAGGTTGGAGGAGGGGACTAGGGGGAGGGGGTGTGGTTGACTAGTTTGAAATGAATCGAATGGAAGTGGGATGGAGCTCATGTAAACGCTAATTGGTATGAATAATATTTAGAAAAGTAATAAATAGTATAATAATAATGTAAGTAATATAAATACTACTATTATTACTACTACTACTACTACTACTACTACTACTACTACTACTACTACTACTACTACTACTACTACTACTTCTACTACTACTACTACTACTACTACTACTACTACTACTACTACTACTTCTACTACTACTACTAATACCACCACCACCACTACTACTACTACTACTACTACTACTACTACTACTACTACTACTACTACTGCTGCTACTACTACTACTACTACTGCTGCTGCTACTACTACTACTACTACTACTACTACCACTACTACTACTATTTCTACTACTACTACTAATACCACCACCACTACTACCACTACTACTAATACTACTACTACTACTACTACTACTACTACTACTACTACTACTACTATTACTACTACTACTACTACAACAACTACTACTACTACTACTGCTACTACTACTACTACTACTACTACTACTACTGCTACTACTACTACTACAACTACTACTACTACTACTACTACTACTACTACTGCTACTTCTACTACTGCTACTACTACTACTACTACTACTACCACTACTACTACTACTACTACAACTACTACTACTACTGCTACTACTACTACTACTACTACTACTACTGCTACTACTACTGCTACTACTACTACTACTACTACTACTACTACTACTACTACTGCTACTACTACTGCTACTACAACTACTACTACTACTGCTACTACTACTACTACTACTACTACTACTACTACTACTACTACTACTACTACTACCACTACTATTCTATTCACTCCATGAACTCCAGGCGGAACTTTTGGACAGCCTGCTTGCCATCACGCGCATGCGTGAGCAGCGTGTTGGTGCTGATGGTAGTAGTGTTCTCAGTGAGGATGATGATGATGATAATGATGGAGCAGGTGCTGATGATAATGATGCTTTGAGGAATCTGTTGGGGCGCATTGTAGCGGAGGTGGACTCTGTGGCGAGTAGGATGATCAACATCGATGTGGAAGAGGTGGAATTTGTAAGTTGAGGTTTCGTTGATGTCGTTGTTGTTGTTGTTGTTGTCGTTGTTGTCGTTGTTGTTGTTGTCGTTGATTATGTTGTTGTTGAATACACACACACACAAACGCAAGGACAAAGGAGCCGACTGGGACGTGGACAGTCGCAACCACAAGCTGCTGCACATCACGACAGCCACCATCAGCGTTCTGCTGCAGAGGGAATTCCAGAAGGGGGGTCTTTTGAGCGTCGAGAGGGGCATGAAACTCTTCAAGTGCCTCCAGGACTTCACCAACCACGCCACCAACAACCACAAGAAGAAGGCCTCTGAAGCCACGACGCCGCACTTCTACAGCCTGTCGTTCCTCTCATTCGTCATCGACGCCGTCCTCTCGTGAGAGCCTCTTGAGCCACTATAAGCATCTTTAGCCCGTCATTACTCTTGTTGTTTTATGGAGTCAATTTTAGTTCTTTGTTCTTGTTGCTTTAAAGTTTCATGCTTTTGTGTGGTCTTCTTCCAAGTCTCAAAATATTAAGTCTTTTTGCTTCAGACCTAAAATAATAATCATTGTGGTTCTGTGCATAGCGTCTGGGCACGCAACTGAAGTTCCAAAGTACATCACTCACCATCATCCACCCACCACCATCCACTTACCACCCACTCATTCACCCACAACCATCCACTTACCACCCACTCATTCACCCACAACCATCCACTTACCACCCGCTCACCCACTCACCACCATCATTACTTTCTTTCTAAGGTCTTATTTCCTAGACGATAGTACCACAAGCAACAGCAACAACTCAACAACAAGCAGCAGCAACAACACAACAAGAACAACGACAAACAACATCGCTTCCATCATCGCGACTAATGCTTCCTTCATTCCTTACATCTTCAACATCGCCATCACAACACTGCAACACATGGCAACAACTACAACAACATCAACAACAACAACAACACGACAAGGCCACTCTGGCAAGGAGGATGGCTCTGAAGAGGTCCTTGTGCGCCTCGGCAGGTTCCATGACGTTTTCGTTATTCATTTTTTAGAAAACCGTTTTAGTAATACTGTCTTCAACCTCTAAGACCACCCGCACCACCTCCACTAACCATATCCATGGCCTCCACAACCACCATTCATCAACACCTCCACAACCACCATTCATCAACACCTCCACAACCAACATTCATCAACACCTCCACAACCAACATTCATCAACACCTCCACAACCACCATTCATCAACACCACCACAACCACCATTCATCAACACCTCCACAACCACCATTCATCAACACCTCCACAACCACCATTCATCAACACCTCCACAACCAACATTCATCAACACCTCCACAACCAACATTCATCAACACCTCCACAACCAACATTTTATACCCACCACCACAATCACCGTTCATCAACACCTCCACAACCACCATTCATCAACACCTCCACAACCACCATTCATCAACACCTCCACAACCACCATTCATCAACACCTCCACAACCACCATTCATCAACACCTCCACAACCACCATTCATCAACACCACCACAACCAACATTCATCAACACCTCCACAACCACCATTCATCAACACCTCCACAACCACCATTCATCAACACCTCCACAACCAACATTCATCAACACCTCCACAACCACCATTCATCAACACCACCACAACCAACATTCATCAACACCTCCACAACCACCATTCATCAACACCTCCACAACCAACATTCATCAACACCTCCACAACCACCATTCATCAACACCTCCACAACCAACATTCATCAACACCTTCACAACCAACATTCATCAACACCTCCACAACCACCATTCATCAACACCTCCACAACCACCATTCATCAACACCTCCACAACCACCATTCATCAACACCTCCACATCCACCCCTCGTAGAATGTGTCTGGAATTCTACATGCAGAGTGTTCTGCCTGCAAACAACAACAACAACGACGACAACACTGCTTCTACTAGTAGGAACCACGACACTGATGAAGGCGTCAACAACAACAACAACAAAAAGACCGACAACAAAAGCAACAAAGACAAAATAATAAAACGGAAACAGTTGAACAACTTGTGCATTAGGGTGCTACATCACGTCCTCACCATCGCCTCCTCCAACCACCACTCCACCACCACCACCACCACCACCACCACCACCCTCTCCACCTTCCTTGGTCGCATTGGTAAGTCGCCATTCAGTTGTGTTGGATGCATGCAGTTGTGTTGGATGCATGCATTTGTCTTGGATGCATGCATTTGTCTTGGATGCATGCAGTTGTCTTGGATGCATGCATTTGTGTTGGATGCATGCATTTGTCTTGGATGCATGCAGTTGTGTTGGATGCATGCATTTGTCTTGGATGCATGCATTTGTCTTGGATGCATGCAGTTGTCTTGGATGCATGCATTTGTCTTGGATGCATGCATTTGTCTTGGATGCATGCATTTGTCTTGGATGCATGCATTTGTCTTGGATGCATGAATTAGTTTGCTTGTGGGAGGGAGTTTTCATAGTGAAGACATGCTGTGAAATGTTGTGTATGGCCTTTCAGAAACTTCTCCATTGACCTCATTCCCTCCTTCAACCACTCCTCCATTAACCTCATTCCCTCCTTCAACCACTCCTCCATTGACCTCATTCCCTCCTTCAACCACTCCTCCATTAACCTCATTCCCTCCTTCAACCACTCCTCCATTAACCTCATTCCCTCCTTCAACCACTCCTTCATTGACCTCATTCCCTCCTTCAACCACTCCCACCTCATTCAACCCACCCACCCAATTCAACCCACCCACCCCGTTCAACCCACCCACCCCATTTCAACCCACCCACCCCGTTCAACCCACCCACCCCGTTCAACCCACCCACCCCGTTTAACCCACCCACCCCATTTCAACCCACCCACTCCATTTCAACCCACCCACCCCATTTCAACCCACCCACCCCGTTCAACCCACCCACCCCATTTCAACCCACCCACCCCATTTCAACCCACCCACCCCATTTCAACCCACCCACCCCATTTCAACCCACCCACCCCATTTCAACCCACCCACCCATTTCAACCCACCCACCCTATTCAACCTACCCACCCTATTCAACCCACCCACCCCATTCAACCCACTCACCCAATTTAACCCACCCACTCCATCCAACCCACCCACCCATTCAACCCACCCATCCCGTTCAACCCACCCACTCCATTCAACCCACCCACCCCGTTCAACCCACCCACCCAATTCAACCCACCCACTCCGTTCAACCCACCCACCCACCCCATCCAACCTACCCACCCAATTTAACCCACCCACTCCATTTAACCCACCCACCCCGTTCAACCCACTCACCAAATTCAACCCACCCACCCCATTCAACCCACCCACCCCATTCAACCCACCCACCCCTTCCAACCCACCAACCCACCCCATTCACCCCACCCACCAAATTCAACCCACCCAACCCATTCAACCCACCCACCCCATTCAACCCACCCACCCCATTCAACCCACCCACCCATCCAATTCACCCACCCACCCAATTCAGATCTTCCGCACATAAACGAGAGGATGGAGACGAAGAGGCAGACTGGCAAGGAGACAGACATGCTGAGGGAGTACGTGCGCTTGTTCCAGGTGAGGAGGAGGTGGAGGGAGGGTGATGGAAGGAGGGTGGAGGGTGGAGGGAGGGTGGAGGGAAGTGGAAGAGGGGGGCTTGGAAGTAAGTGTGAAGGAGTTTGGGGTAGACCAAGTAGATTCTTCAATATTCTATGAGGCTTGAAAAAGTAATAGATGTTAATGAAGTAGCCAAGGAGGTCAATGTGAAGGGAGGAGCTTCATCGACGGTCGACTCCTCCCACAGAAGGTCTTCTTGACAGCCCTCCTATCGGGAGACAACAGGAACATTGGCGCCAAAGACCAACCAATCATCTTCCACTGCTACTGCCTCCTCGTCAACCAATCACAGGCGCAAGGTCGCCATGACGTCAGCAAGGAGAGCTCTCGTTGGCTGATGAAGATCCTCAAGGAGCGTGTCATTGGTGGGAGATGATGAGTGACCCAGTTTGATGATGATGATGATCACGACGATGATGATGATGATGATACTTGCTGCAGGACTCCCTCCCCCCTCACCACTCAAGCACCACCACCACCACCACAGGCGACCTTGAGACGCACAAGCACGTGACGAAGATGACCTTGACCCTTTGCACGGATGCCTCCTTCCTCAAGACCATCTCCCGCGATGTGCACTTGTGTCTAGGAGACATCGATCAGGTCTACTACTTATACTACATTGCTCATGATTATTCACGATATTCATAATTTTTACAAGTTCATTTTAGTATTTTAAACATTTGCAATCCATGTGAACCAGTGTTATTTTCGTTTCATAAAATAATTATAGTTTTTATTTCAGTTTCGTTTTGGAATTAATTATAGTTTTTATTTTCGTTTTCGTTTTGAAAATAATTAAAGTTTTTATTTTCGTTTTCGTTTTGAAAACAAATTAAAGTTTTTATTTTTGTTTCAGTTTTGAAAATAATTAAAGTTTTTATTTTCATTTTAGTTTTTTAAATATATTAGTTTACAACTTTGAACACTATTTTTTTATATCTAACAAAATTAATTCATCATAAAATGAAATAGTAAATAGAACTGTATATTAACAACAAATGAGTTGTAAAAATTACCAGTCAATTGAAATATTATAAGAATTGAGTACGTAAATTATTGAGTACTAACAAATTTGAAATATAATAACAAATTTACGATTAAAATAAGTGATATTTTAATTGACAAAGCGAAGCGGTAATAAAATAACGTTTTATAAATGGCGCTACTTTCATAAAGCCAAAAGATAATGTTTATAACATAGACATATATTTTTATATGAATTATACATTTCCATATTATGGCATACTTTGAAATTTATTTAATTTTCGTTTTGAAAATAATTTTAGTTTTTATTTCAGTTTCGTTTTGGAAATAATTATAGTTTTTATTTTCGTTTTCGTTTGAAAATAAATTTAGTTTTTATTTTCGTTTTCGTGGAACGATTATTCAGAATTGTCGTTTTCGTTACGAAAATAACACTGATGTGAACTTTGGCTACGTTTACTATTTCATCAAACCTTTTCATGGAGAACTTAAATTAACTTGTTGTGTGCCTATTTTATGCATATTGTGCAAACTAAAAAAGATTTGTGTTTGTGAGTGATCATTTTTTACTTTTTAAATACATTTATTCAGCGTTTATGAAATAAATACTCATCTACTTATTATGTGTACCATAACATTTTTCTAATATTGCATTTACTGCACATAATAAAATGAAACAGGAAAAGGAATTTGATGGGCAGAAAGTGTTAGCTTCCATCACCACCGCCACAGCACCCTCCACCCTGCAACTACTACTATGCCACCTTGAACAACAAACCCTCCACTCGGATTGGCTGATCACTCAACTTCGCAACCAATCACAACTCAGAGCGTATCATTTCTCCGCCTATCAGAGCAAAGACAGCGAAAAAAGTGCGTTGATCATTGGTTGAAGTGTTGTGACGTATTTTGTGACCAAGTAGCATTTGAATATTCATGATGTCATCCCTCAAAACCACACTGACAATCAAACCAACAACTATACCACAACAAAAACAAAACCAAACGAACAACAACCACACAACAAAAACCGCCAACCAACCAGAAGGAGATCCACTCACCTTCCGGCACCACGGGGCTCAGGTCGTCTCGATGACGACCACCAAGGCCCTCATCTCTCGTCTGGCTACCACGGCAGGCGTCCTTAGCGACGTACTGACCACCTCGACTGCCTACGGAGGCCTCATCGACTGCCTGGTCCGCTGCCTCAACCGCTTCTTCCTCACCCTCAGCAACTTCGTCAAGCTAGTGAGTCGTTGTCGTCATCTTCGTTGTCGTCGTCATCTTCGTCGATTTATTATTTTCGCTCGTTTAAAATGCGCTACAAGTTGAGGAGGGTCTAAGGCTCGTTGAAGTGGTGCACTTCTCTCTCTCATCACCTCAACATTCATTTGTTTATCATTAATTTTTTTTCCACTTCTTAAACACACCCCTCTCTTCATCACATTACCCCGCCACAACATAACACACTCTACCATACCACACCACACCACACCACTCTCCCAATCCCTTCATCACACCACACCACACCACTCTCCCAATCACTACACCATACTACCATCACACCACCACAACACAACACACTTTACCATACCACACCACACCACCACAACACAACACACTCTACCATACCACACCACACCACTCTCCCAATCATTTCATCACACCACACCACATCACTCTCCCAATCATTTCATCACACCACACCACACCACTCTCCCAATCACTACACCATACTACCACCACACCACCACAACACAACACACTCTACCATACCACACCACACCACTCTCCCAATCACTACACCATACTACCACCACACCACCACAACACAACACACTCTACCATACCACACCACACCACCACAACACAACACACTCTTCCACACCACACCACATCACTCTCCCAATCATTTCATCACACCACACCACATCACTCTCCCAATCATTTCATCACACCACACCACACCACTCTCCCAATCACTACACCATACTACCACCACACCACCACAACACAACACACTTTACCATACCACACCACACCACCACAACACAACACACTCTACCATACCACACCACACCACTCTCCCAATCACCACACCACACAGTACATCTTCAGCTACAACAACAAGCACTTGGAGCTGGACGTCAGCGCCAGAGGTGCCGTCGAGAAGCTGATGAAGGTGGTCGCCACCAGCGTCAACCAGCACGTCTACCCGATGATCACGCACGTGGAGGTTGTTGTGGTTTTAGTAGTAGTAGTAGTAGTAGTAGTAGTAGTAGTAGTAGTAGTAGTAGTAGTAGTAGTAGTAGTAGTAGTAGTAGTAGTAGTAGTAGTAGTAGTAGTAGTAGTGGTAGTAGTAGTAGTAGTAGTAGTAGTAGTAGTAGTAGTAGTAGTAGTAGTAGTAATAGTAGTAGTTTTCACTTTATTTGACAGAGCTTGGAGGCAGAGGTGGTACAGACTGAGAAGGAGAAGAAGGGGAAGAAGAAGAAGGGCGCTCAGGTCGTCGTCATGATGATGATCAATTGTGTTTACTCCCACTTCCAAGCTGAACTACCTCAACAACCCTGTTTCTCTTTCAAACTCTCTTTCAACCGACATAACATATCGACCATACAAAAACACACCACAGCACACCAGAGTACACTAAACCACATCAAACCACACCACACCACACTAAACCACATCAAACCACACCACACCACACTAAACCACATCAACCACACTACACCACACCACAGCACACTTAACCATATCAAACCACACTACACCACATCACAGCACACTTAACCATATCAAACCACACTACATCACACCACAGTACACTAAACCACATCAACCACACTACACCACACCACACTAAACCACATCAACCACACCACACTAAACCACATCAACCACACTACACCACACCACACTAAACCACATCAACCACACTACACCACACCACACTTGACCACATCAACCACACCACACTTGACCACACTCGAACTGCGCAGGTTGCGGTGAAGAGGACGCAGGGCATTCCTCAGCTGGTCTTCAACATCGAGGTCTTCGAAAAGTACCTCATCATCCTCAGCAAGAAGGCCAAGGTGCCGTTGCCGTTGCTGTGGTTTTTTGGGACTGGTAGGGGTAGTTGCTACGGGTGGTTTTGTTGTTTGTGATGAGTGGAAACGCTTTTGTAGTTTGATCACACGACACTTTTGATCTACACCACACTCCGCTTACTCAATCATCATCATCATCATCATCATCGCCACCATCCGTCCATCGTAGGTAAATCTAATGGCGCACTTCAAGCTGAGCACCAGCAGAGACTTCAGAATCAACAACAGCATCCTCACAGCAGCCATCCAACGGGAGGAAGAGAAGGATGATGAAAGTGATGATGATGATGCTGATGATGGGGGGGTTGGAGGTGGTGATGATGATGGTGGTGATGGAGGAGGTGATGGGGAGGGAAATGCGAGGAAGAAGGCAAGGTTAGAGGAAGTGAAATGATTGTTGAGAAGTATTTAACTTTTATCATCCATCAAGTGCCATAAGTAAATTCCCAAGCAGCCGTTAGTTTGTAGCAGTTAAGTTTACTTTTCATTGGAGGATCAATTTTTTGTTTCTCTTTTCACGATTGCATTTTCTTGTTGATAACAATTCTTGTGAGATTTTTAAATGCTGTTTCTAAATTTTCATAAAGTAGCAATACTTAGTAGCATAAATACGTCAAAAAAGTTGTGCCTTTTTAAAAAGCTTGAAAATTTAAGTGGAAAAAAATACTAAAGTTGTTTTTCATTTTATTTAATTTTTAAACCTTATTCTGGAAAATTAAAAATTATAGCATTGTTTAAGCAGTTTTTTTGTTAATTTTCTTTATATTGCTATGGTAACGCTTTAGTAAAGCAAGTGATCTGAAAAAAGTTTTTTGAAATAATTAATGTAGATTTTGATCTACAGATTTGAATTAGCATCCAGATTTTAATGTAAAATTCTAAAATTTTATTTTAAAAGTTTGATGTTTCACGAATTAATTAAAGTTTATTAAATTATTAAAGGACCAGGTGGTTTTAGTTTTGATTCGATAAAAACTGGAGAAGAAAATAAAATAAAAAATTAAGGCATTTCATATTAAAGAGAAGTTGAGTTAGATTACTTTGAATTTTCCGTTTATAAAAAGCATTAAAAAGTGTTAATGTTATGAAGAAGTTCATGAGTCAAAAGAGCCTGTCTGAGATGGAAAAGAGGGAGAAAGGGTTCGTTCTATATCTCAACGGAGCTAACCATCGAGGTGTCACCATTTCCAAGTCAGCCAGGAGTGCAGGTACTGGCTTAGTTATTGGGCATGTTTGCTGGGTGGGGTGTGGGATGGAGTGAAGGATTCAAAGGGTGATTATGAGCCTCTTTACATTCTTGTGCTTGAAGAGTTCTCAATGGCCTGGGCAATAATGCTATTGAGCACGTCATCCTCCCATCACAGGCAGCAGACAAAGGGCGGCAAGAGAGGCTAGACAGACGAGTGGCCCTGCTGGGCGGAGCAGGTGGCAGACCCGCTCTATCGAGGTGAGGACGCATGCCGGAGATGTCCTCAAGTACTTGCCTCCTGGTGATGATGATGATGATGGTGGTGATGAGGATGATGATGATGGTGGTGGTGATGATGATGGTGGTGATGATGATGATGATGGTAGTGGTGATGATGATGGTGGTGGTGATGATGGTGGTGGTGGTGATGATGATGATGGTGGTGATGATGATGATGGTGGTGGTGATGATGGTGGTGGTGGTGATGATGATGATGATGTTGATGGAGAAGAAGAGAAGCTTTGTGTGGTCAGCAAGCAAACAATCCTCTTCCTTGACAGCGGTCCTGACAGGCAATTATGAAGACGACTTCGATGAAGATGATGAAGATGAGGAAGATGCCTCGTTGGAAGAAAAGAAGGTATGCTTTCTAATATAATCTCAGAGAATATAGTCATTAGGGTTACGACTTTTTAACCTGAAATCTAGAAAGTAAACCATGGATTAACCATGGAAACTAAGCCATGGATTGCACAAGCATTCCAACGAGGTGTCAGTTACCAAAGATCATTGTTAGGAGAAGGAAGCTTCGTGTGGGTGGCGAGATGATCAGAATATTAGGCCAAAATGTCATTTGTTGCAGGGAAAGAATGAAGAAGAAGAGGATGCACTGGATGGAGGTGTGGAGATGTACAGCCTGCAGATGAAGGACATTCCGGTTAAGTCAACTTCAAACCGACTTTGTGCTTTTTGTGAACGCTTCGTTAAAAATGTAACGCTTAAATGCACAGTTCCGTTAAGTCTGTTGGCGCCTCTGTAACTGAATGAACACGCGTAGATGAAACTTGCAATAATTTCATTAGACGTTTTAAGCAATTGATTGTTTAATGAAATTGCAAATAATGAACATTAGAAGTTGCTTGTACAAACCAGCACACTCTTTGCAGGTATTGAGGCTGAGTCTGCAAGGATCCCTGAAAAGCAACATCGTCAATGATCATCATCATCACCAAGATCATTATCAACATCAAGATCATCATCATGGCATTGGCAATGAACGTGACAACAATCAAAAGAATGAAGTCAGCGACTCGATCACTGGACAAAAAGTGTTGGAACCAAATAGTTTGGCAGGAGCTGCAAGTGAAACTAAGAATCAGATACCATCATCATCATCTTCCTCATCATCATCATCTTCCTCATCGTCATCATCTTTATCATTATCACCATCATCGACGTCATCATCATCACCATGCTACAAGAAAACAATAGAATACAAACCTAACAACATCAAAAACACTTGGCACAATACAAATATAAGCCACTCTATAAACCATTTGAATTCTAATGATACAAAAAGTAAATCGATCGTTCGTGCTAAGGCGGAGGATCAAATTCGTAATCACCAAAAAAACAGACTTGCTGGGGCAAGATCCTACACGACTCTCTCTTCCAAGACCACCGCAACTACATCCACAACTACCACCACTGCCAAAACTTCCACCAGCGCCAGCAGCTCCTCAGCTGTTAGCACCACTACCACGCCTACATCGGTCGTCGGCAGGAAGAAGGCCGTCTCTGTGGACGCGAACCAAAAATGCATCGAAGTATTCAGCCAAAAAACTCGCAAAAACAATCACAATACCAAGCAAGTCTTCACTCAAAACAAAAGCAACTACAATAACAAAAACTGTTTCAACAAAAACAACAACTATTGCAACAAAAACAACAACAGCAACAACAACAACAACTATTGCAACAGAAACAAGCTTGATTCCCTCATAAACAAGATCGCTTCGTTGGATAATGAGTGAGTAGAATCATCATTTGAATTCCCAAGCCATTAATCCTTGCATTTTCCACTGGTCAGATACTTAAGAGTTCATATAATCCGATAATATTCATTTTCATCATCATCGCCATCCTTATCATAATCCTCATTATCACCTTTATTATCATAATCATCATCATTATCATTATCACCATCATTATCACCTTCATTACCACCTTCATAATCATCATTATCATTATCACCTTCATAATCATCATTATCATTATCACCTTCATAATCATCATTATCATTATCACCTTCATAATCATCATTATCATTATCACCTTCATAATCATCATTATCATTATCACCTTCATAATCATCATTATCATTATCACCTTCATAATCATCATTATCATTATCACCTTCATAATCATCATTATCATTATCACCTTCATAATCATCATTATCATTATCACCTTCATAATCATCATTATCATTATCACCTTCATAATCATCATTATCATTATCACCTTCATCATTATCATCATCATGACATCCTCACACAGAGACAAGCAAGAGCTTCTGTTTTTTTTGTCCCGTCTGGAGGCTCAAGAAGTCAACGATGCTGATAATGATGTTAATTATGATGATGATGAATGTAATAATGATGATGATGAATATAGGAGTTGCAAAGACCTTAACGACTGCAGCAGCAGCAGCAAAAGAGGCGATGGGGCTCATGAGAAGGCTGCTCGTCTTTCAGCATTGCACCATGGCAATCCGGTGGATCCAAAAAATAAAACACACAATAACAACTCTTATAATAAAAATAATATTAATAATAATAATAATAATGCTAATAGCTTGGTAACAACGAAACACAGCCTAGATCGCATGCCAACACCCATTGTCGTGAATGCAGTCGCCTTCCAACACCACGGTGTATGGACAAAATAGACCTCAACACAAACAAACCTCGGACAAAATAGACCTTAACACAAACAAACCTCGGACAAAATAGACCTTAACACGAATAAAACCTTGGACAATATAGACCTCAAAATAATTACGCCTTGGACAAAAATAACCTTTGGAAAACTTCGGCCAATAAAATGTTATATCGATCAACTTTCTAACCAACTAAAAGGTCTTTATAATTTAAAGTCTACTGAGTTGATTGCAAGACATTGCTGTGTGGATGAGTGTGTTTTACACGTTGAGTATTTCAGACAGAAGAGCAACTGCCGACCACAAATTTGCCACAACGACGTCTTAGGCAAAATATATCTCAAAGCTTGATATAGGCTCATACGGTCGGCGAACGCTAGTTCAAGAAAGTTTGTGAGGTGGGAGATAAGAAGACTCGACAACTTGCCAGCGTCAGACGATCATGGAAAAATTGGGCAACCAACAGCCAAACCACACTTATATGAAAGGGAGCGCTATTTAATTGTTATTTGTACAGCGCCAGTAGACGGTGTGCAGTCTGAAATATCTCCATGGGCGCCAATTTTAGGAGACTGACGGACTCCTGGCACTATTAGGTGAGTCACCAGAAACCAGTTAAGTGAAATCATTATTCTAATTCAAAACACAAGAATGAATGATCAGAGACAACTGGCAACCACTTCAAAGGGCAGCAGGCAGTTCTCCTATTGACCTTATTCACCTTGTAATACACTCTCTCTGAACACATTTACCATGTAACTATTTCAAGGTATAGAACAAGAGCAAGCATGAAGCAATCCGGGATAGAGATAGATTAAGATTTAGGGAATAACTAGTTAGGAAAACTGCCAACAGTTCATCTAAACACAGATCTCAGGATCCATAAAGGTTAGAATCCCTGTGATCAAATTCTAAAAATGTAAGAAATTGGTGTTGTGTTGGCTACTCCTCTTTTATTTCATCTCAATTCAATGTTGTGTATAGAGCCATTTGGATCAGGCATGTCAAAGAAATTGAGATTTCTTTTCAATGATGGCCAAGCAGAGCTAAAAAAATGTTTTTAAATTTAAGCATGGTCACAAAATGCCTAAATGACCAAAATGTAAAAAATATAAAGATAAGTCAGATCTGCCATATTCTCAAAAGAATGGTATGTACACCTTTAGAACAAATCTAAATGACCTTAATTATTAAAGCTATTAAGGCTTAATAGTTAAAACAAAATTGTATAGATATTTCTATAGTATAAGACTTATACTAGAGAAAACTTAACCCAAAACATACAAAGTTTAAGGCATGTATTTCAGTCTACAAGAGCCTTTGTACAGTTTTATTGAGACAAAAAATCGACATTAAAAATGTTAATATAAAACTAGTAATAAAAAATAGACTAGAGAACTATTTGGGTAATGGTTGGGCTGGTGGAGACTTGCCGGCTTCTTGCTCCTGCATTGACATGTTGTTCAGCTTCTTGCCCACTTTCTCGTATACGTCAAAGTACTTGGCGACACATCGATCGATACAGACGGCCTCTCCCTTCGTCAAGTCTGGCTCCTTGTACTTGCAGGGTATGCACTTCTTCTGACAGGCGTTTGAAAGGCGGTTGTACATGTCTGCCATCATTTCCATTTCTAAATCATTTATGATCTTGAACTGTTCTTCGTTAGAAAGTTGAGCCATTTTGAAGTATAAAAGTTAGACAAACGAAAATATCCGATGGCTTTACCCTTCAATAGCACATGTGTTTACACTCTATTCATATGTCTAACGGCAAACTTATGGTTTAACTACTTTTGCTGTATTTTTTTACAATTTAAAAAAGTTTATATAAATTTTAAAAAATATTTTTATTTTTTTCAAATTAGTTAAACTTTTTCTCTGTAAGCGTTCCACTTTTCATAATTATCGCATGCCTTCTTTTACCGAGGTTCTGAAGGAGTGCTTTGATCGCTCTTTCCGTATATAACTCAAAAATTTTGAGTCAAAATGAGTAATAATGAGCAGTTATCATTTACTCCCAACGAGGAACTCATAAATATATTGGCTTCTTTGAGCATCTCCAGAAACGCCGCAATAAGGGTGAGGCTCTATAAATTTTATAAAAGAAATATCTTATAATATAAGACTTATATAGTATAAAAGAATTATCTTTTGATTTTAATAATTCATGTATCTTGAAGTTTTCAATGATTGATTTCATTTAGAGAAATTCAGATAACTTCAGTAGATTTTTAATAATATAAAATTTATTATATTATAAATAAATAGTGATACTATTAATAATATATTTCAGGCACTATACAACACAGGAAACTACAATGCAGACATGGCCGCTGCCTGGGTCTTCGAGAATCAACATCAGAATCTGGATCTCCCTCTGACTCAAGTAGGTCTGATTGAATAGTGTCATACCACAGTTTCTCATGACACTTCCTCCACAGGACAACTTGGCAGTGGAAGAGAGTGGTGAGGAGGATGATGGTGAAGACTTTGTGACATTGGCGAGTGGCCAGGATGAAGAGATCAAAATGGTTCTTGTAGTGAACACTTCACTGTCGATGGGTTTGGGTAAGATGGCAGCACAGGTGGGTCATGGAGCTGTTGGTCTGTACAAGGAATTACTTGAGAAGCAGGAGACATATGCAGAATTGCTGCTCTGCTGGGATGACTGTGGGTCAGTTCTATTTCAAGTCTAATTCATTTTTCTTTATCCGAGTCTTTGTAAGAATCTGAATAGTTTGTGAGCTGATGTGCCATTTTCATCCAACCAGCTCGAAAAAGATAGTGCTGAAGGGTGAGAGTGCCCTGCACTTGCAGGAGCTCGACAAGAAGGCTCAGGCCCTTAAACTACCCACCTACTCTGTTTTCGATGCGGGCAGGACTCAGGTAACAGTGCTCATTAGAACTTTGAGTCATGCTTGCTGATACCAACTAGGATGCATGCTTTTCACCACTGATTGACAGATCGAGGCTGGTTCATACACAGTGCTGGCAGTGATCGGCAGGAATGGCGAGGTGGACAAGGTCACGGGGGGTCTCAGTCTCCTCTGAGCACTTCAGTCTTCACCAATGTCGCATGCATGCCAGCTCGTGTGTGCTTTCACTTGATTACTGCATCTTCGCCACACCACCACTTCTGCTTCCTCCACTATTTTTCATCTTAGGTCCGTCTCATGTCTAAACTGATGTTTTTAATGCATTTGGTGCTTCTAAAACATCCCTGGGCGTCGATTCACTGTTGCTTGTGTTAAGCTTCGTTGAGATGTACTTATTTTACATTTTTTATCAATGAAATTTAATCGCTTTATACAGCCATAACGTTGCAAACGCGAGTAGATTGTTTTTATTGGAAAGTATTCAATGTCTTTTCACTGGGTTTAAAGAAACTATATTCAGCCATTGATTGACAAATATATTCCAAATAGCTTTTAATACGAAGCTCGAAGGTTGGGCAACTCAGTTTTCTAGGCTTTTACGTTGTCGTAAGCGTACATTTATTTATTTTGAACCGAAATTAATAAATTGAATTGTTTCGAAAAAATGAATTTAAAACAAAGTTTCTCAATCAGCTTTATAGAAGCAAAACGGGTTTTAGTGGACAATATTGTACCGACTGGGACTTAAATTCTGAGCGCAAAGTTAGTTCCAGTTCCATTATAATCAGGTTCCAGGGAGAAAATACTGAACCGTTCTAGCAAAATGGATTCGTTCTGGCACCACACTGCTCTCTGGATGGCCTTCTTGAACTTCTCTGCCCTTCATGCTGACGACTCCTATATTTATACATCTTTCACCGACTCTTCTCTTGATCTTGCTGTTAATAAAATTCTGTCTTCAATCTATTATTTTTTGGGCTTCATCTATGTTTCTCAAACTTAATCCGGACAAATTTGAACTCATCTATTTAAAAAAAATCAAAATCTTTACTATCCCTTCCTTCTTTAGTTTTGCCTCCCCTTCCTCATTATCTCTTAACCCTTCATCTTCTATACGTAGCCTCGGTTTTATCTTCGATTCAAACCTGTCTTTAGATCCTCAAATTCTATCTGTTTCTGCATCTTTTTATTTCCACATTCGTCGTATTAAACAGCTTTTTCATTTTCTTGATGATCCTACTTTGCAGCTTCTTGTATCTTCTCTAGTTCCCTCCAGGATTGATTATTGCAACTCTCTTTATTATGGTCTCCCTGATACTACTTTAGCCCTCTAAATAAAGTCTCTAATTTTGCTGCTCGTGCTCCTAAGTTTTCTTACATTTCTCCTTATCTTCGTTTGTTACATTGGTTACCTTTGAGATCTAGGGTGACTTTTAAAATATGCCTAAATAACTGTACTGCTCCAATGTATCTTAAAAATCTAATTTAACAACCCCCTAAATCTTGTCTAAGATCATCGACCTTTAAGCGTTCTTTTCGTTTTTCAGTTAAACACTCTTTTGCTAAACGTTCTTTTTCTTACTGCGGTCCTTTTTTATGTAATTCTTTACCTTCTTCACTAACTTCAACTAAGTCACTCAAAGCTTTCCGTCTTAGTCACTCATAGCATTCCGTCTAGGTCTGCAGACGTATTTGTTCAAAACGTAATGGCTGAGCGCTTTTGTCACTTTGCAAAGGGCGCTATACAAATCTTTAGTGATTGATTCAGAAAATTATAAGCTACCGTAAAATATCAAAATATTTAAACAAATTGAGAACAAATAAATTTTAGTCTTAAATAATATGTTTATTTAAAAAATACTTATAAATAAATGATATCTGAAACAATCCTTTTTTCGAAAAATAACGTCCTTAAATTATAGATGTCCGAAGATTTTGGTATTCTTAATATTAAGAAGTCCATGATTTAGACAGATTAGTGCATTTCAACTAAAGGTCCACCGATAACTCATAAAAATAAAGTTTAAAGAGCACGCATTCAAAGACTAATAAAATGTAGCTTATGCAATAAATTCATTTGTCTCGTTACTCCATTCTATCGCCTCATTGATAGACACACAAAAATACAACTAGATAGATAAATCGTAAAAATAGATCAACCATTAATTATTTCTTAAATGTCCAAAATTGTAATATAATAATTTGAATAATTTTTAATAATTTAATTTTCATTGATTTGTCGTTTTATTTTATTTTTGAATGGCTTGTTTAAAGTTTAAAGCGTGGTTTTTCTATCTAGTTGTCAATTGAGTGATCCCGGGTCGCTATTATAAATCCAATGAAAACAATGATCTCCTCATTCTTTTTCTAATGCACGTCTCATCCTTTTGAGGCTTTATAAAGAAAATAGAATTTCAGAATTGTTCAACTTTTTACATTTATTTCAAAAGGTTTGTTATTTTAAAAAAATGATTATTTTTCTTCATTTTGAACCATAAGCATGCTCCTAATCATTAAGTCTAAATAATTAATTAATAAATAAAACTTTTATACAGTATAAGAATGCAAAAAGTTGAGCATAAATCCAATTTACTCAACAGATCTCTAAAATGCCTGGACTCGATAGTGAAAGTTCTGAAAAGTTGCAGACGAACTTAAAAGTGAAAAACAACCGAGAAGAATTTTTCCAAAAAGTTGTGATTTCAGGGTTTTCGGGAAGATTTCCCCAATCCGACAATGTTGACGAATTTAAAGATAATTTGATGAAGGGCGTTGACATGGTGAGTGAATCCGATGAAAGATGGCCTATTGGTGAGTTTAAACCTCCTAAATCTTAAAACAGCACCTTATAATATAATATAGTATCTTTCTATACTATACAGTATCTTTCTATACTATACAGTATCTTTCTATACTATACAGTATCTTTCTATACTATACAGCATCTTTTAATACGATTCAGTACTTTTCAATACAATAAATTGGCAAAATTAATGTTATAAACTACAATGAATAGTTTTTAATATTTAATTGATTAATTTTTATATGCATCACACTCTGGAAAGATTAATTCCAACTCCACCCATTTGTGTTTCACTTGTGTACCCCCACTTATTTGTATTTCAACTTAGATTTACAAAAATCTAAACCATCTACAATCACATGCACACACACATCTACCAACCCATACACCCAGCCACCGACACAATAACACCCAAACCTCCCCAACCTTTCATCATCCCCAACCACCACCCACAGGCTTTGCGGGTCTGCCACGAAGGTGCGGCATTTTGAAGAGCATCTCCAAGTTTGACGCCTCCTTCTTTGGCGTGCATCCGAAGCAGGCGTGCCGCATGGACCCGCAACTGCGCATTCTCCTCGAGACGACATACGAGGCCATCCTTGATGCAGGTTTGTGCCGCTTGTTGTTGTTGTTGCTTGTTGTTGGTGCTTGTTGATGTGTTGCTTGTTGTTGCTTGTTGTTGTTTTTGCTTGTTGTTGTTTTTGCTTGTTGTTGCTGCTTGTTGTTGTTTTTGCTTGTTGTTTTTGCTTGTTGTTGCTGCTTGTTGTTGTGTTGGTTGTTGTTGTTGTTACTGTCTACAGTTACTTTTTGTTAATATTGTTACTGGGACCTTTTGTTCCTATTGCCACTAATTAAGTATAACTAAACCTACCTAGCAAAAAGTGCGACCACTCAACATCCTCGAAATCTCTCCTCCCCATCACCATTGTCCACATCTCCCACTATCATCTTCGACACGCACATGTACCCACCCACTCACGCACGCACTGATGCAACATCAACCTCACAGGCGTTGACCCGGCCAGTGTCAGGGGGTCAAGGACTGGCGTCTTCGTCGGCAACAGTGGTTCCGAGTCGCACGACGGCTGGTCCAACGAGCTCGATAAACTCTCTGGGTGAGTGTGTCCCATTGATGCTTTATCATCATCATCCTGAACACCACCATCGTGATCATCACGATCATCAATGTTATCATCATCAATACCACCATCATCATCAGGAAAAACAATATCATCATCATCATCAGCATCGTCATCAATACCGTCATCATCATCTCAACCATCTCGTAAACTCATTAAGCAAGCAATCGAGTCTCAATGGAATGCTACACCGACCAGTTACGAGATGTCAGGCTGCACGAGGTCCATGTTCGCCAACAGACTCTCGTACTTCTTCGACTTCAAAGGTGCTCCATCCATCCATCTATCTCCATCCATCGATCCATTTATCTATATCTCACTTCTCCATCCATTCATCTATCTCCCACCCATCCATCTACACCATCTTCATTCATCTTACTAGAACACTCGACCCACTCTACACCGCCAAGCACACCATATTTTATCTCATTTTGCAACTCATCACCCGCCACACCCAACCTTTCCTCATCTCCTCCCACCCCCATCACACCTCACTCCAACTCGACCAAACAGGACCGAGTTACACAGCGGACAGTGCCTGTTCCTCTGGCCTCTTGGTGCTCGACCAAGCCCTCCACGCCATCCGCACAGGCCTCTGCGACTCTGCCGTCGTGGCCGCCTGCAACCTCTGCTTGCGTCCAGCCACCAGCGCCCAGTTCCAGAAGCTCTCGATGCTCGCTCCCTATGGAGCCTGTCGCTCCTTTGACGCCTCTGGTCCGTCCCATTGTTGTTTTGCGCATCTCTCTGTCTATTTCTTTATTCATCTTGCCATCCACCTCTCCATTCTTCCTTCTCATCTTCATCCACCTCTCCATCCACCTCTCCATCCACCTCTCCATTCTTCCTTCTCATCTTCATCCACCTCTCCATTCTTCCTTCTCATCTTCATCCACCTCTCCATCCACCTCTCCATTCTTCCTTCTCATCTCCATCCACCTCTCCATCCACCTCTCCATTCTTCCTTCTCATCTTCATCCACCTCTCCATCCACCTCTCCATCCACCTCTCCATTCTTCCTTCTCATCTTCATCCACCTCTCCATCCACCTCTCCATTCTTCCTTCTCATCTCCATCCACCTCTCCATTCTTCCTTCTCATCTCCATCCACCTCTCCATCCACCTCTCCATTCTTCCTTCTCATCTTCATCCACCTCTCCATCCACCTCTCCATCCACCTCTCCATTCTTCCTTCTCATCTTCATCCACCTCTCCATCCACCTCTCCATTCTTCCTTCTCATCTTCATCCACCTCTCCATTCTTCCTTCTCATCTTCATCCACCTCTCCATCCACCTCTCCATTCTTCCTTCTCATCTTCATCCACCTCTCCATCCACCTCTCCATTCTTCCTTCTCATCTTCATCCACCTCTCCATCCACCTCTCCATCCACCTCTCCATTCTTCCTTCTCATCTTCATCCACCTCTCCATCCACCTCTCCATTCTTCCTTCTCATCTCCATCCACCTCTCCATTCTTCCTTCTCATCTTCATCCACCTCTCCATCCACCTCTCCATCCACCTCTCCATTCTTCCTTCTCATCTCCATCCACCTCTCCATCCACCTCTCCATTCTTCCTTCTCATCTTCATCCACCTCTCCATTCTTCCTTCTCATCTTCATCCACCTCTCCATCCACCTCTCCATTCTTCCTTCTCATCTTCATCCACCTCTCCATCCACCTCTCCATTCTTCCTTCTCATCTCCATCCACCTCTCCATCCACCTCTCCATTCTTCTTTCTCATCTCCATCCACCTCTCCATCCACCTCTCCATTCTTCCTTCTCATCTTCATCCACCTCTCCATCCACCTCTCCATTCTTCCTTCTCATCTTCATCCACCTCTCCATTCTTCCTTCTCATCTCCATCCACCTCTCCATCCACCTCTCCATTCTTCCTTCTCATCTCCATCCACCTCTCCATTCTTCCTTCTCATCTTCATCCACCTCTCCATCCACCTCTCCATTCTTCCTTCTCATCTTCATCCACCTCTCCATCCACCTCTCCATTCTTCCTTCTCATCTCCATCCACCTCTCCATCCACCTCTCCATTCTTCCTTCTCATCTTCATCCACCTCTCCATCCACCTCTCCATTCTTCCTTCTCATCTTCATCCACCTCTCCATCCACCTCTCCATCCACCTCTCCATCCACCTCTCCATCCACCTCTCCATCCACCTCTCCATTCTTCCTTCTCATCTTCATCCACCTCTTCATCCACCTCTTCATTCTTCCTTCTCATCTCCATCCACCTCTCCATCCACCTCTCCATTCTTCCTTCTCATCTTCATCCACCTCTCCATCCACCTCTCCATTCTTCCTTCTCATCTTCATCCACCTCTCCATTCTTCCTTCTCATCTTCATCCACCTCTCCATCCACCTCTCCATTCTTCCTTCTCATCTCCATCCACCTCTCCATCCACCTCTCCATTCTTCCTTCTCATCTTCATCCACCTCTCCATCCACCTCTCCATTCTTCCTTCTCATCTCCATCCACCTCTCCATTCTTCCTTCTCATCTTCATCCACCTCTCCATCCACCTCTCCATTCTTCCTTCTCATCTTCATCCACCTCTCCATCCACCTCTCCATCCACCTCTCCATCCACCTCTCCATTCTTCCTTCTCATCTCCATCCACCTCTCCATCCACCTCTCCATTCTTCCTTCTCATCTTCATCCACCTCTCCATCCACCTCTCCATTCTTCCTTCTCATCTCCATCCACCTCTCCATCCACCTCTCCATTCTTCCTTCTCATCTCCATCCACCTCTCCATTCTTCCTTCTCATCTTCATCCACCTCTCCATCCACCTCTCCATTCTTCCTTCTCATCTTCATCCACCTCTCCATCCACCTCTCCATTCTTCCTTCTCATCTTCATCCACCTCTCCATCCACCTCTCCATTCTTCCTTCTCATCTTCATCCACCTCTCCATCCACCTCTCCATTCTTCCTTCTCATCTTCATCCACCTCTCCATCCACCTCTCCATCCACCTCTCCATCCACCTCTCCATCCACCTCTCCATCCACCTCTCCATTCTTCCTTCTCATCTTCATCCACCTCTCCATCCACCTCTTCATTCTTCCTTCTCATCTTCATCCACCTCTCCATTCTTCCTTCTCATCTTCATCCACCTCTCCATCCACCTCTCCATCCACCTCTCCATTCTTCCTTCTCATCTTCATCCACCTCTCCATCCACCTCTCCATTCTTCCTTCTCATCTTCATCCACCTCTCCATCCACCTCTCCATTCTTCCTTCTCATCTCCATCCACCTCTCCATTCTTCCTTCTCATCTTCATCCACCTCTCCATCCACCTCTCCATCCACCTCTCCATCCACCTCTCCATCCACCTCTCCATTCTTCCTTCTCATCTTCATCCACCTCTCCATCCACCTCTCCATTCTTCCTTCTCATCTTCATCCACCTCTCCATCCACCTCTCCATCCACCTCTCCATTCTTCCTTCTCATCTTCATCCACCTCTCCATCCACCTCTCCATTCTTCCTTCTCATCTTCATCCACCTCTCCATTCTTCCTTCTCATCTCCATCCACCTCTTCATCCACCTCTCCATTCTTTCTACTCATCCACCTCTCCATCCACCTCTCCATTCTTCCTACTCATCCACCTCTCCATCCACCTCTCCATCCACCTACAGGCAGCGGATATTGCAGGAGTGAGGCGGTGGTGTCGTTGTTCATTCAGAAGGGCTCTGACGCCAGGCGCGTGTACGCCTCCCTCCTCCACTCCAAGAACAACTCCGATGGCTTCAAAAGTCAAGGTTGGTGACGTTGGTGACGTTGGTTACGTTGATTACGTTGATTACGTTGGTTACATTGGTTACATTGGTTACGTTGGTTACGTTGGGGACGTTGGTGTGTGTATGTGATGTCACGATATTTTATCAAAGTTTGTTAAAAGCGCTTTTTAATTTGAAAAAAAGCTCTACATAAATCATTTTGATTGATTGATTGAGAATAAGGAGAGCATCGTCATCACCATATTACGTCATCGCAACAACAACAAAAACAACAACAACAACAACACCCTCATCAATCCACCACAACAACCACGCCACCCAGGCATCACCTACCCGAGTGGCGAGATGCAGAAGCGGCTGCTACTGGAGGTTTACGACGAGGTGGGTGTCGACCCGAGCCACCTCTCCTACATGGAACTGCACGGCACCGGCACCAAGGCGGGCGACCCCGAGGAGACGAATGCCGTGGCGCAAGTGCTCTGTCCGCCAAGTGCCTACCACGTCCTTTTAACCTGCCACTACAAACACTGCAAACCAAATAAAGCCATTCACACCACAGGGTGATGTTGCCGTCGTAATGAACCATGCCACACATCACCGTTTGCACTCCTGCACAACTACACTATGAAACAACCAGCATAATACAACTCCACCATGCAACATCACGGTACAACACCTCGATACAACACCATACAACTACACCATGGAGCACCAACAACTACACCACATAACAACCTCACCACGCACACACACAACCACTTGCCCCGGCACAGGACGCAAGGGCAGTTTGTTGATCGGCTCGACCAAGTCGAACACCGGGCACCAGGAGCCCGCCTCAGGCCTGGTGGCGCTGTGCAAGGTGCTCCTCTCCATGCACTCAGGCCTCCTGCCCCCCAACCTGCACTTCAACACGCCCAACCCCAGCATCCCTGCCCTACTAGATGGGAGACTGAAGGTGGTTGGGTGGGTGGGTGGGTGGTTGCTTGTTGTCGTTGTTGTATTAAGGCTGAAATGTTCTTGTTGTTGTTGTTGAGATTGATTGGTTGTTGCTGCTGCCTCCCTAGGCTGCCTTATGCGCTCTCAGGACCATCGACGTTGCTTTGGGTCACCTCATGCACGAGCAGCAATGCTCAGTAGCATGTGCTTTGCTTTCTTCTGTTGCTCCACTACTCAGCCTACCCTATACGCACTCAAGATATACCCACCCATCCATGCGTGCATTCACCCATGCATCTACCCGCCCATGAACCCATTCATGCCTTCGCTCACTCATCTACCCACCCATCCATGCATCTACCTACCCACCCATGCACCCACGCACCCACCCACGCATGCACCCACCCATCCACGCACGCACGTACACAGGTGGTGACAGAAGTGACGCAGTGGCAGGGTGGCTTGGCGGGAATCAGTTCCTTTGGCTTCGGAGGCAGCAACGTGCATCTGGTGATGCAGTCGTTGGAAAAGAAGGAGAAGGTGGAGAAGGAGGAGGATGGGCAGGTGCAGAAGGCAATGCCACGCCTGATCGTGTGCAGCGCTCGCACGAGGGAGGGGGCAGAGGCGGTTCTGGCGCAGGGCATCCAACTGCAAGACAACCCGGCAGCACTCGCCCTGCTGCATCACTCCTTTGGCGCCCTTTCCGCAGCCTCGCACCCCTTCAGGGGCTGCGTCATCAGTCTATCCAGCAGTCCTCTCGCCGAGGCCACCATCGAGGTTGTGGCAGTTTTGCAGCTTCAATTAATTGCTTTTATTGTGTTGTGTGTCAATTTAAAATATAGTCTAGTTGGATCCAATTCTACTCACTACTTCTTACTCCACCATCTTTTATTTTAAAATTCGCTTTTTCCATTATTTATTGAATTTCACCGCATCCACCATCAGGAAAGCCTACCTAAGAAGCGGCCCATCTGGCTGGTGTTTGCAGGCATGGGCACTCAGTGGGGGGGCATGGGAGCCGATCTCATGTGTCTTCCCCCATTCCGGGCATCTATTATGCGCTCACATCAAGTGTGTGTGTGTGTGTGTGTGTGTGTGTGTGTGTGTGTGTGTGTGTGTGTGTGTGTGTGTGTGTGTGTGTGTGTGTGTGTGTGTGTGTGTTTTCGCGTGTGTGTGTGTGTGTGTGTCGATGTATGTGTGTGTGTGTTTTCGTGTGTGCGTGTGTGTGTGTGTGCGGGTGTTTCTATAAATGCACATGTGTGCATGCCAACACAGACACTGCTGGCACTGGGCATCGACCTGCAGCGCATGATCTTGAACAAAGCAGACGACACGTACGCAGACACCGTCAACTCGTTCGTTGCCATCGCTGCCATTCAGGTAGGTTCTTGCGTGCATGCAGCCATCAACCCCTTCGATTATTTATTTATGATTCTCCATTTTCCATTGATTCACTTATTATTGCTTTTCAACTTCAATCGGTTATTGGTTGCTTAAATGCTTCAAAACTAACTTTTAGGCATCTTACGTTGTTTTAAACTTCTTGACAACCTTTTTCAACCACTCATTCATTTTTTAGTAAACCTTTTACCACCACACCATTAAACCAGCACCACCATCATCCCATTGCAACAACCACTCCTTCATAGGTAGCGCTAGTGGACGTATTAAAGGAGCTGGGGGTGCAGTGGGACGGCTTGATCGGGCACTCGGTCGGTGAACTTGGATGCGCCTATGCCGACGGGGGCTTGACCGCCGAGGAGACCGTCTTGGCCGCCTTCTGGAGGGGCACCTGTGTGGTGCAGGGAAAGCTCCCGCCTGGCAAGATGGCTGCAGTCGGTGAGTCGGTGTTGTTATTGGCTTTAGGAATGTTTTTTTGGTGTTTTAATGCTTCTACACCACACACACCAGGTGTTGTTGTTGGCTTCAGGATTGTTTTTTGGTGTTTTAATGCTTCTACACCACACTAGCTCATTACCGCACACACACACACACACACACACACACACACACACACACACACACACACACACACACACACACACACACACGATCAGGGCTCTCCTGGCACGAAGTGGCGAAGAGGTGTCCCGAGGGAGTGGTGCCTGCCTGCCATAACTCTGTCGACACCGTCACAATCTCAGGTGCGGGGAGGAGGAGGGGGGGGGGGGTTATTGTGTGGTGGTTGTGTGGTGGCAGTGATCGCAATGAGTGTGGTACACTAGACGTACATTAGAGGTGTTGAAAGTATTTAATTTTGCACAGTTTTCAATTTAACTTAGATGGGATACAATTTGTATGCAAAATCAATGAAAACGACGATCTAATATGTATTTGTATTTAGCGTGTATCGCAACTACTTTATCACCACTTTGACATGAAGTTTGAAAAAAATCAGTTATTTTGAATGACCTGTGGTGATTTAAATAGTCGGAGAAAAATAATTTAAATAATTTTAATATTCAAATGTTACGAAAGTTGCAAGATGACGAGTTTACTCTGTAGCAAGAGTAGCATATCAAATGTCAGAAAGAGGCTTTTGTGGCAATCTGGAATGCGTTTTCTTATTTTTCTTTGATAACTAAGTTTCCATCAACGTCTCATATAAAAAGTTGTCATACATACGTCTACTATAAAGTATAGTCTATACTCTATACGGCAACAACATCACACAACAACAACAACTGCATCAAGAACAACAACACCACATTCAGGTCCTGAGTCAGCAGTGACGGAGTTTGTGGCGCAGTTGCAGCAGGAGGGAGTGTTCGCGAGGGAGGTGAGGAGTTCCGGCGTGGCGTTCCACTCGCAATACATGAGTCTCATCGCGCCTCAGCTCAAAGAGAAGCTCTCCCAGGTACCCACCTTGGTCGGCTGCTTAGTTGAAAATCGAGTTTCAAAAATTCTTCGAGTCAGAGACTGCAAGTTTCATTCTGTTGACCGTTGAGAAATCTCAGAGGAAAAGTGCTCATGCCAGCCTTGTTTTGAAGGGTGTAGCACACGCGTGACACAACAACACAGGTGATCAAGGGACGGAAGGAGAGGAGCAGCAAGTGGGTGTCATCATCGGTGCCAGAGACGCAGTGGTCGAGTGAACTGGCCAAGTACTCTGACGCCTCGTACCACGTGAACAACCTCCTGAAGCCCGTCCTTTTCCACGAGGCCCTGCAGAAGGTCCCGCCTGGAGCCATCACCGTCGAAGTCGCCTCGCACTGCCTGTTGCAGGCGATCCTCAAGCGCTCGCTCAGTCCGCAGTGCGCCTTCGTCGGTCTCATGAACCGCTCCCAGGCCGACAACCTCCTCTTCTTCCTCTCCTCTCTCGCCAAGTCGGTTGTGTGTCCTTGGAAGGAAACGTCGAGGCTTTTAGAGGGGATTTTTCAAATTTCATTGTTTTACCCGCCAACACAGCAACAACACCAATGCAGAATATATCGCTGCGGTGTGGACTTGGACCCTTCGAAGCTGACCGCCTCGGCTCCACCCACCTTCCCTGTCGACTACTCCGTGCCCTCGTTCGCCTCCCTCGTCAAGTGGAACCACTCCACCGACTGGGACGTGCCTTCCTTCAGCCACTTCAACCCGTCCTCTTCCTCTTCCTCCTCATCCTCTTCTTTCACCTTCGACCTCAGCGACGGCTCCGACCACTCTTACTTGCGAGGCCACCGCATCGACGGCAGGGTTCTCTTCCCGGCGACAGGCTTCCTTGTGCTGGCGTGGAAGGCTTTGGCAAAGTCGCAGAAGCAGCCCTTCGAGTCGCTCGCCGTCTCGTTCGCTGACGTGCACATCCATCGGGCCACTGTGCTGCTCCCTGCAGGTGCTTTCTTTGGGTGGTTGGGGTGGTTTTTCTGGAGGGTGGTCGTGGTTGGGGTGGAGTAATGAGGGTGGTTTCAAAGAGGTCAACACCGTCTTCATAGCGTCCAAGTTGATCATCTTTCATTACTTTGGAGTCTCACTCCATCGCGATCTCACAGGTGAGGTGACGCTGGAAGTGAGTCTGGCCGCCTCATCAGGATACTTCGAGGTGTCGGAGGCTGGTGCACTGGTGGTGAGTGGCAAGGTGCGCCTCTCCGACCAGCAAGAACTCAACACCCTCTTCGGCATCACTCCATCGAGCCTGGACGCCTCTCCTCCCAGCATCGCCACTCGATCCCTTCCCAACCACCTATCTGATGCCACCACCACCGGTGATAAGGTCATGTTGGACGCTGAGGACGTCTACAAGGAACTGCGTCTGAGGGGCTACGAGTACCAAGGAGTCTTCCAGGGCATCGTGGCAGTCGACGAAGCAGGTGGTCCTTGCTTCCTTGCTGTCATCTCATCGCATCGTAGCAGACAATGACATGCGTGTACAAATCGCACAGCGATAACTCCGTGTTTGTGTCTTCGTAATAAGCTCGCGTCATGCCACCACACCACTTGAACGCCAACATAAGACCATTGCACCACCGCTGCTCCGCTCCAAACAGGAGAAGCGGGAGAACTGGCGTGGAACGACGACTGGATCTCATTCCTGGACACGATGTTGCAGCTCCAGGTGCTGGGTCTGCCTGGCAGTTCCCTGCGCTTGCCCACTCGCATCCGATCGATCCACATCGACCCACTGCACCACCTCTCCAGACTGCAGCACAAGGAGGAATCAGCAGACAGTGGTGCTTGCTTGTTTGCTTGTCTGTCTGTCTGTCTGTCTGTCTTTGGAGTGGTTGATGTTGTCGATTGATTGTTGATTAGTTGTTTTGGTTTGTTTATTATTATTGGTGTTGTTGTTACTTAGTATTCTTTGTCTTCTTATTGTGTTGGTTGAAAGTCAGACGATCAGTGATTCGTTGCCGGTTGTTTTGACGAGTCTCTTTTGCTCTTCGACATTGCAGCAGCACTAACATCACTCACCACCACAACGACAGCCACAGCGACAAGAACGATTCCAGTGACGTACGACAAGGAATTGAACTCGTGCACTTCGGGTTGCGTCGAGATTCTGGGCCTGCACGCAACTGTCGCACCACGCAGAACACGTGACCAGGACGACGCAACACTCGAGTCGTACTCTTTCTTGCCTTACACATCCTCTCCCGCCACTCCACCCCCACAACACCTCCGTGCATTGTCTCAGTGCATGACCTTGATCACTTCAAGGTCGTCTGCCCTTTTGACTAATGGTGGAGGGTGTTTGAGGGGGTCGCTGCAAAATGGAGATCATCCAGCCTCCGAGGAGGGGGAGGGCAGTCTTCCAAAAAGTCGCCTGTACGCATTAATGGAGAGATCGTGCGGTAGTGGAGGAGAGGGAGGAGTGCCTGGTACGTCGGAGGTGTATGCAGACGAGATTTTTGGTCAGTTGCGGGACTTGAGATTGCTGGACGTGGTGGTGGAGAACAGTGCTGCTGGTGGCAAGTTGTTGTTCGTTGAGGTCGAAGCTGATGTGGGTAGGGTGTTCGAGAGGGTGGCCAGGGGTCTGAGCAGACAACCTGGTCTCAAGTACCAGTACTTGGCGGCAGGAGTGGCTGATGCTGATCTGGAGGATGGTGGGGCTGCTGGGGTTGATGGACTCGATTGGAAACTCGCCAACAAGCCACCTGAGAGGTGGGAGGTGTTGTGCTTGTTGTTTCAGTTGTTGTGTTTGTGGTGAAGTGGTTATTAGAATCATGGTGGTGGTTGTGAAGGTTGTGGTTATGGTAGTTGTTGGATGCTTGCTACACCTTTGGTCATAGCGACTGCTGCAGATGTTGCATGAGTTATGCAGTGCTTACGGTTAAATCTCCGATGACGAGCACCACACCCACCATGCAGGTTGGTGAACAAGGTAGACGCAGTGTTGTTGGGAGACGTCTTGAGCCGACAAGCCAGCCTCTCCGAAGCCTTAGCCACCTGTGGTCGTCTGTTGAGGCCCGGTGGCTTCATGCTGGTGCTCGAACCAACGAAGAATTTTCCGTTGGCGCAGGCGTTGCTACCTTGCGACGTTGCTGCGTCGGACGAGAGGACGTGTGGCCGCTTCTGCAGCGAAGAGAAGTGGCTGAAGGTGTTTGCAGCCGCTGGATTGGAAGTGGTCGCCAAGGCTTCAGACGCTCTGGTGCACACTGCCTTTTTGTTGAGGAAGGTGGTGGCGGTTGAGGAGGAGGTGGTGGCCAGGGAGGTGAGGTGGATTCAGGTGGTGGATGGGGACTATGGCTGGGTGGAGGAGCTGAAGGGGGCGCTTGCCGATGAGGGCGTCAGGAGGGTGTGGTTGAGGGGGGACCAGGTGCACTCCGGAGTTGTTGGCTTGACCACCTGTCTGAGGAGGGAAGACGGCGGCCACAAGATCAGGTGCGTGTTTGGCGCTACATCAGTTTTCGTTACTGCTATTCTGGAATCCTTATCAACATTTTTACCATCAGCCACTTCATGATCATCATCATCACAACCATGCAACAACAGGTGCGTCTACAATGCGGGTGAGTTCAGCGTTGAGGCGCTTGCCGGGGTGGTGAAGAGGGACTTGGTGATGAATGTGTGGTGTCCCCGTGCCCACACCTGGGGCTCCTACAGACACCTGCCTCTCAAGCATGGTGAGGGGGTGGAGGGGTGAAGAAGATGGGTGGTGGGGGGGAATAGGTGGAGGTTGTGAAGAGGGTATGCTGGTCGGTGTGAGAAGCTTCGATGTATTATCGCTACACGCACATGTTCACTCACTCACTCACTCATTCCCACACACACACGAAATCACACAGACAATAAAGTAGCGACAAAAGCCGCGTACGTGAACGTCCTAAACAGGGGCGATCTGTCATCGCTCAGCTGGGTGACCTCCCCCTTGCAGCACCGCTTGCAGGCCCTCGATGCCAACAGGAGCTTGTGCAGCGTCCACTACACCTCGCTCAACTTCCGAGACATCATGCTCGCCACCGGAAGACTCCCCCCCGACGCCATCCCTGGTTCCTTTTTGTGTGTGTGTGTGCCTTTGTCTCTTTGTCTTTTGTCTGTATTTCTTTTTCCTTTTCATGTGTGTCTGTTCTTTGTCTGTGTGTCTTTTCTTTGTGTTTTTGTTTCTGTCTCTGTCTTTTGTCCGTGTGTCATTGTTCTTTGTCTGTGTGTCACCTGCTCCTTCGTACGCGTGTCTTTGGCTTTGTCATCAATCACGCCACAACAACATCGACTAAAACAACGACGACGACACAGGCGACTTGGCGTCTCAGGACTGCTTGCTCGGCATGGAGTTCGCAGGCGTCAACGAGGCAGGAGAACGTGTCATGGGCCTCCTCGAAGCCAAGGTCTTTGCCATTTTTTTGCTTTTTTCTTTTTCTTTCTTTCTATTTTTTTTAAATACTTTTTTTTCGTTTATGGTTTTTTTTTCTATTTTACTTTCTTTCTGTTCTAGATTTGTAATACAAAACGCACACACATACACACCAAAGGGCTTAGCGACGCTAGTAGACGCACACAAGGACTTTCTATGGACGGTGCCATCGAACTGGAGTCTACAAGAGGCTGCCACCGTGCCTGTGGCCTACTGCACGGCCTTCTACGCGCTGGTGTGCAGGGGCAGGGTGAGGAAGGGCGAGAGTGTGTTGGTGCATTCAGGCAGTGGAGCGGTCGGTCAGGCAGCCATCGCCATCGCTCTCAGTCGCCAGTGCCGTGTCTACACCACCGTCGGGTCGCCCGCCAAGAAGGAGTACCTCATGAAACGGTTTGTTTGTCGTTTTGTGTTGTGTGGGTGTTTTGTTTGTGTGTGTCTGTGTGTGTCTGTGTGTCTGTGTGTGTGTGTGTGTGTGTGTGTGTGTGTGTGTGTGTGTGTGTGTGTGTGTGTGTGTGTGTGTGTGTGTGTGTGTGTGTGTGTGTGTGTGTGTATCTGTGTGTTTCTATGTGTGTGTGTGTGTTTTTTTTTCTTTGTGTTTTGTTTATGTGTTGGTATGTACTCGATTACATCCTAGAGGCAACAACAACAACAACAACATATAAGCACTTGCATAATGCCTCACAGCTTCCCTGAACTGGAGGACAGCAGCTTTGCCAACTCTAGAGACTCAAACTTTTGGCGGGAAATTCTCCGAGCCACAGGTCCGTACCGCCTCTCTGTGCAGTTCAATGTCCCGTAAAGTCATTCATGACCTGTGTTATAATGCACTGGTTCATTATTGATTGTTCTATTCAATTACATTATTTACAATTTTTGTACGTGCACTCAAGTTCTGTACACTAAAACTTGTAGTAAAACAGCAGTACTCTAGTACCTTTTGTGCATTGCTGTGTCACATTCCGTTGTATTACGCCTATGTTCATCACATTCGTCATTGTATTGTACTATATTGCATTGCCTTGTGCGTGAGTGTACGTGATGATTGCGTGCACGTGACAGGCGGCAGAGGCGTCGACGTGGTGTTGAACTCGTTGAGCGAGGACAAGCTGCAGTCGTCGCTGCAGTTGCTGGCGCAGCATGGAAGGTTCCTCGAGATCGGAAAGTTCGATCTGTCCAATGACTCGTCGCTCGGTTCGTGTTTGTTTGTTTGTGTATGAGTTCGTTTCTGTGTCCGTGTGTATGTCTGTGTATGGGTGTTTTATATATATATAAATGTAGTTACAATACATAGTCATACAAAAACAAAAAACACATACATAAACACACACACACACACACACACACACACACACACATACAAACGTACACACACACACACATACAAACGTACACACACACACACATACAAACGTACACACACACACACAGGCATGTCTATTTTCCTTCGCAACATCTCCTTTCATGGCATCCTTCTGGACGCGCTCTTCAGCGGTCAGTCGCAGGAGTGGGCGCAAGTGTCAGCTCTCATGCTCCAAGGTTCGGTTTGGTTTGTCGCATGATGGGGTGGTTCGGTTTGGTCCGTCCCATGATGGGGTGGTTCGGTTTGGTTTGTCCCATGATGGGGTGGTTCGGTTTGGTCCGTCCCATGATGGGGTGGTTCGGTTTGGTCTGTTGCATGCTTGTGTCCGTCCCATGATGGGGTGATTCGGTTTGGTCTGTCGCATGATGGTGTGGTTTGTTGTGATGTTACCCGATGTAGTGTTTTTGAGATCGTTTTCGTCGTCAGCGTGTTGTGTATTTGGTACAATTAGGCGTTATTCACTCCCGTTGTTGTTAGGGAACTAGACTATGGTCACTGTTGATGTTTATCGATACAATTCTATATTTCTTGAATTACTCCTGCCGATATATATCTATGTGTTTATGTGTGTGTGGTTCTATTCAAGTCTCATGTTGTGTCTTGAAGCTCGTCCGGGTTTACGCCACGTTAATAATATTCTTCGTTGTATGGTATTGTATTGTATGGTATTTTATTGTATTGTATTGTGTTGTATGGTATTTTATTGTATTGTATTGCATCGTATTGTATTGTATGGTATTTTATTTTATTGTATTGTATGGTATTTTATTGTATTGTAATATATCGTATTGTATTGTATGGTATCATATTGTATTTTATTGTATTGTATTGTGATCGTACATGATCAATTCTACCAATGCACCTTTGTTGGCACCACACCAGGCATTGGGGAGGGCGTGGTGCGACCGCTGCAGACGACAGTCTTCGAGCGGGAAAGCATCGAAGACGCCTTCAGATTCATGGCGCAAGGAAAGCACATCGGGAAAGTGGTCGTCAAGGTGAGCTTGTTGTCGTTGTCGTTGTCTTTGTGGTTGTTGTTGTCGTTGTCGTTGTTGTTGTGTAGTTGCAGTGTGCTGTGTTGTTGTTAGGTATGGTTTTTTGTTGTTATGTATGGTTTTGAGTTGTGTTGTTGTATGGTGTTGTGGTGTGTTATTGTAGCATGTATTGTTTAGCTGTATTTTGATGTGCTTTTTATTGTGCGTCGTTTTTGCATGGTGATTTGTAGTGGCTTTGTTGTTGCATGGTGTGGCAAGCAAGTTTAGTAGAACAGCATAAAGTTGCTATGTCACCCTTGTTGTGGTGTGGCGCTGCAGATGGTGAAGCTTTCAGTGCTATGTTTGGCGACCTAATTCTGGGTTATGTTGTTATGTTATTAGGCTGTTATTTTGACGGAGATTCCAACGTCTGACCGACCGATCCCACAGGTGAGGGGCGAGGCGGATGCAGGCGCGTTCACGATCGACGCGATTCCAAGGGCGGCTTGTCAGTGGGACAAGTGCTACTTGCTGGTCGGAGGCCTGGGAGGCTTCGGCATGGAGTTGGCGCAGTGGTTGGTCGACAGGGGCGCCAGATGCTTGGTGCTGACGTCGCGAACAGGCGTCAAGTCAGGCTTCCAAGCGAAGAGGATCAAGCGGTGGAAGAAGAGTGGAGTGCAGGTTGTCGTGTCGACGAGGAATGTCGCAGACGCCACTGAAGCCGGCCTGCTGGTGCAGCAGTGCCAGGCGATGGGTGGCGGCCTTGGAGGCGTTTTCAATCTGGCGGTTGTCCTCCTCGATGGCCTCCTCACTTCTCAGAGCCCTGAAAGGTTTCCTTTTCTGCATCTTTCTCTCACGCTCAAGCGCTCTGCAGGCTTGCTTCCAGAGATTGCGCGCTTCATCAATTAGATTATTTAAATTCATCCGAGACTTTGAATAATTTACTCGTTTTCGATCTTTGGTAACTTACTTGTATTACCAAGCCATGGAGTCCAATCACCGCGCCAACCAAACAAGCAAGCAACCACTCGAACCAGCTTCAAGCGGGTTTCAGAGCCGAAGCTGCACGGCACGCTGAACCTCGATGCAGCGACGAGACAGCAGTGCGGTCGAGGCCTCCACTGGTTCGTCGTCTTCTCGTCGGTGTCGTGCGGCAGAGGCAACCCGGGCCAGTCAAACTACGCGTGGAGCAACTCCGGCATGGAGAGGATCTGCGAGGAGAGGCTTCGAGACGGCCTGCCTGGTGCGTGCTGCTGCGGCGTGTTTGTTTACTCATGCGCCTTTCTCCGATTAAAACTTCACTTTTGGACCTTATGAACGGCGATGCCCTTCCTAACTCTTCACATCCCTCCACACTTGAAATGTTCACGATGAAATTCAATTCCTGATATTCAAAGCAATCAGTGCAACAACATCCAACTCACCAAACAGGACTAGCGATCCAGTGGGGTGGCATCGGCGAGGTGGGGGTGTTGGTGGACAGAATGGGGCAGGGCGACATCGAAGTGGGAGGCACTCTTCCCCAGAAGATCTCCTCTTGCATGGCTGCCCTCGACACCTTCCTCAACCAGCCCTTCCCCGTCGTTTCATCATTTGTTCTCGCTTCCAAAAAGAGCACCAAGACGCACGCATCATCGAAGCTGGCCATCACCGAAGCGGTCGCGAGGATCATGGGTGCGTGCTTTTGGAAGCCTCTGCGGCTGATCTAACTCGATTCTCTTCGGTTTCTCGCCTTCTTTCAGCTTCACAACACTCCACAACAGAATAGATCACTCCACAACAAAATGCACCGCTCCACCACACTAAAACACTAAACCACCACGACGACAGGGGTCAAGGACCCAGGAGCAGTGAGTGCCGCGCAGACCTTGGGCGACTTGGGCCTCGACTCGCTTATGAGTGTGGAGATTAAACAGACGTTGGAGCGGGACTACGACCTGAACCTGCCCATCAAGCAGATCCGTTCGCTCACCTTCGCATCGCTGCAGTCACTCTCTGGCCAGGTGAGGTCTTTTGCTCTTGCAGGCTTTCCTTGTTGCTGCTGCTGCTGCTGCCCTCGTCTGCACATATGGGAGACACAGTAACACGTGAACACGCACACACACACACACACACACACACGTACAGAATAAACAGACAACAAAAGAGCAAGATGCCAAAGACGAAGAATTTATATACACACTGGCTGACCTGATGCCGACAGACGAGGTGGTTCCCATCGGGGAGGACAAGGCAGGCGCTGCAGTCTTCCTCATTCCTCCCATCGAAGGCACTGTGGCTCTACTCGCCTCTCTGGCAAGTCGTCTCACCTCTCCAGTCTTCGGCCTCCAATGCACCGCTCAGACGCCCCTCGACTCAATGCATTCTCTAGCGCAACACTACATCGCCCTCATCAAAGGCATCCAACCACGCGGACCCTACAAACTGATTGGCTACTCGTTCGGGGCGTGCGTTGCCTTGGAGATGGCGCTCCAATGGCAGCAGGCGCCTGCGGACGATCGTGTGCACGAGTTGATTCTATTGGACGGATCGCACACGTATGTGCTCTCGATGATCGGCAGTTACTCGTCCACTCTGAGTTCTGGCGACTCCAGGCAAGTGGAGACCGCCATGGTGTGCGGCTTCGTCGAACGCTTCGTACACAGGCTCAGTGCCAAGGTGAGTGCAGCAGACGTGCCTTGAAGTACTAGAATAACGTACAAATACTTTAAATTATAATACCATAGTACTTTGAAGGCTGTTAAATCGTTACAACTTTTGCATTTCAATGAGGGGCGCTATTAACAATGCCACTAATTCCATGCTAAATTACTTGCAGGAGAAGCAGATTGACCTATCCGAAGTGAGTTATAACAATGATGATGATGATGATATTATTGTTGAAATAGAAGTCCATCAACCTAACTCTCTCTCACCATTCGTCATGCAGCTGTCCTCGAAGATGATGCATCTGCCTGACCTGGCACAACGACAAGCAGTGATGTGTCAGGCGCTGAAGGAGGCAGGCAAGGTCAGCAGCGAGAAGGAAGCGACCATGCTCGTTGACGTCAACAACTCATTTTACCGCAAGCTGAAGATCTGCCACGCGTACAAGCCACAGCACAGACTGGAGCAGACCAGGGTGACTCTTCTCAGGGCCGCTGGAAGTTCGGCGAAGAAGGACGAAGACTACGACCTCGGAGGCCTGTGCTCCCATCTCACGACTCACCTGCTCGAGGGCAGCCATGACACCTTCTTCAGAGGCCCTGGTGAAGACAAGGTGCTCTCCATCATCAACCCTCTCCTGACGCCTTGATCGTTCCATCTTTTCCACTTCTCATCTCTGGTCCCGTGTGGAGTTATGACGTATGGAAATATCTTCTTTGCCATTCTTTATGTTTGTGCGCGCGCGCGTGTGTGTGTGTGTGTATTGTCGAAGTGGTGTCTTATTGCTAGTTCAAACGAAGTTCTACAGTGTACTGAAATTATCAATCAAGTATTCCATTTCAGAGGGTATTTCATCACAAAATCACATACATACACAAGCATTCAAGGCTTCCATCACATACACGCATACACACATGAGTTTTTATAACTGTTCGAATACTCAAATCGTAGATCATAGACTTGTTGCTTGTATTTTCCATCAGCTTAACTGGTACTCTCCGCCCATACTCGCCTCTGTACTCGTTTATATGAGTATAATGGCAATGATCACATCTCTTGACTGAATGACTGAGACAACTTCCGTTATGTCTGTGAAGTTTTAAGATCTGAAATTCACCCTTGAAATGTTAAGCGTTTTCACTCATTTCAACTTATTGAAGTCATTTAGCATCCGGTTGGACAAAGACTTCAAATCAAAACTAGAGCATTTCATTTCTGTGGTCTTTTACGTTAATCTTTTGAGTTGTTCAAATACATTTTATATTGTTTTGACTTTGCATTGACAACCAGTTTATTTACAGCGTTCGAGAAAGTTAAAGAATTCATTGTGGTGGCGTTTTTAAGTGCAATCCCAGGCGTATCACTGCATCCTTGAGGCCGATCTGAAGCGGTTTGCAGTTGTAGTATATTGGCAAAGAACCCTGAAAGTCATGAGTTTGAAGAATACAAGCAAGATCGAAATTCAAAAGTGAGTTTTGCAATGCTGGAATAATTTTTTTCCATTTCATGGCTTAATTCAGGATTTTAATTCTAGCACGAAGCGGTAGATCATATCTTATCAGATCAAAAACTGATCGTTTTGGGTAGCATCTGGTTTTAAAATTTGTATTTAAAAGTATTAAAGGAATATTCACGTTGACAGTTCAAAGGCTGACACGCTATGGACTCGCTTGGAAAGACATGCGAGGGTAGAAGCTAAAGACTACTTAGCCTTCAACCAACTATCCAACCTTTTCCAGGTCTTTCGTAGTATTCTTTTTCTCTATTATACAATAAAAAGCAAAATCAAATAAATGTATATAGCGTTTTTTAATATATTCAAGAGACACACTATGCAAACCACAACGCCACCCAGGCTCTCCTGATAGGAATCTTGTTCAACAAGCCGGCAGACGTGCTGGAGTTTCTGCAGGACTGTTTCAAACACCTGCGTGAGATGAACCTCGAGGCAGTGGTGTGGAACACTTTTGTTGAGGTTCCACACGTCGGTAAGTGCTTTTTGCGTGGTTTTACATGTTTATTTGGAGCGAATGGGACTAATAAATCAGTTTATATATGTTCTAGAGGGTACCGAGTTTAAAAACTTTTATTTTTTAAGCTGGTGTATGATTGGATCGGGTAATAATGGGGATATATGCTCCACACAAACCCGACGCAGTGAACTATTGTCCGGAGGGAGGTGAAAAGGAGGAAGAGGAAGAGGACCAGAAGAGAAGCACCTTCTTGAACAACTCTGACCTCGTCGACTACTCGAAGATCCAATGATTGATTTATTGAATTTTTTATTTGGAGTTGTGTCTTTAATTATTTAAATCTTAAAAAAATAATTTTTAAATGAGTTTTGAATTTTAAAAGAGTCCATCTGAAATTGAATTGTTCAACATTTACAGACCTGCTAATTGACTGAACAAATGGACTTAATGATTAAGTGTTTTGAGCGTTCTAAAATCTTTCAGAAAGATGCCAGTTAATAGAATTGTTGTCCTATAATACAGACAATCTGTTTCATAAAAGTGGGGTTTCTAGAATTCATTTTTATAAGATAACGTGAGTCTTGAGACTCGTGAGAATCGAGCTTTTCCATATTGTTGCTCTTGCATTTGTCTTCCTTTATTTAAAAGCACCTCCTTGGTGGTTTGTCAAAGAACTATGGTGTCTGGTGCAGCAAGGATGGGCGAAAAGTGTGAACTCTTTAATGACATTTTTTCTACTCACGGGAAAAAAAAAGATCTCGAGATTGTTCTAAGCCAGAGGTTTGCATCCTTAAAAATAATTATTTGTATCTTTTATATAGCCAAAACGGCGTTTATAAAGTCGCACCCGACAAACACACACACATATAAAAACACATACAAACACACATATACACACAAACACACGTTTCCACGCATTAAGCGTTGAGACATTTTAGACACATGTTGATGAAACCTTGTCTTCATATGAGAGATCTCACACGCAACTTGTCATACTATTTCTTCTTTTTTTGCTTTAACTTTCCCACGCCTTTTTCAATGATTTTTTTAATTCATTTTTAATGTTGTCTTTCTTCATCTTCTTTTCTTCTCTTCCCCACAGCAGCATCACGGCATACACATACGTACACAACACTGGCGTATGACATTCTCAAGAACGACTTGCTCACAGAACGCGTTGTTTTGTTGTTGTGAGCATTGACGTTCAAGCAAAACTCTTGGAAGGTTTCTTGGAAGTTTTGAAACTGAAAAAGCAAAGACTGCATCAAGAGACTGAATCTTGTTATCCTCGCATAAACAAGACAAGTCTGCGAGGAGAATTCGCATGGTTTTTCGAAAATAACAGAAGCGTCTTGAAGGCGTGATGAGGGGCTGGATGGAAGCAAGTATTACCACCCCTTCAAACACCAGCCACTTCAACATCACGGACTACTCTCCACTTCTTCACCACCTCACCAACTCATCCTCCCACTACAACAACAACATCACCAGCCTGCCTCAAACCTCGCCCAAACAGCTCAGTTCTCAGCAGTCGATCGCCCAAGCTAAGACACCCCCTTACGACTCCAGAGGGGCTGCATACTACATCTGCAGCGTCATCGCGGTGTACGCCTTGGCGATTGTGCTCCTGGTCGTCTCGCTGACCAAACGCAAGAGAAAGGAGCAGTACCAGGCGGCCAACCAGCGACCAGCCACCGAGGATTACTACGTCAACATACGCAAGGACTGGAGCCTCGAGTCTAGTGGCAGCAGGTTTGCGTGCGTCGATGTGTTGGTGAATTTTTAATGAAATTTTCAATTGAAGAGCTATCTTGATTTAGAATTTGAGTAAATAATAATTTAACAAATTTTGTGAAAATGTGAAAATATTCTATTTTTTGATTTACTTGAATAATTATTTTACATTGTTTAAAACTCACTTAACTACTCAGTAGTCTTTCACCACAAACCATTATCATAATCCTAAACTATTCTATTCTTTGCACAACTAACCATTCAACTAACCGGTAAGGATCAACTGATCACTCCGATCCATCTAAATATCTACCAAAAAAACGTATTTGTCTACCACTACATGACAACTCATCAAGCTACCCCTCCAACCAAACCAACCATTCACCCTAAAAAGCAAATCAAGTGACCCCCCACACAACCTCTTTAAAATAACAATCATGTTTTCTCTTAAAGAACCACCTTTGCATGCAAACCACTCCTCGCCACAGTCGAAATCCACTGGAAAGCTTCAAGCGTTCATGCAGCAGTGGCAGCATCCCCCTCACGCACCCATGCAGATCAGGCGACCTCAAAAACAAAAACTACTACCACAACACCATCAACACCATCAACAACAACACCATCAACAACAACACCATCCACAACATCAACAACCCCAAAAATATGGTGATTAGTAGCACCAAGAGCATCCGAAGAGTGGCTGTGGCAATGACTCCTGCCACGAAGGCGAGCAGTTTTGACTCGATCCTGAAACAACACCACCTGAGCCACCTCAGACCGCCCGAGACCATGGAGGAGTCGATCACCCTACTGCAAGTGCTGCCCGACTACCAACACAACCCCTCTGTCAACATCCCTCCCAACGAACCGCACTTATCGACAAACACCCCGTCACCGCAAGATACAAAAAACAAGCGGTCATCGAGCCAATGCCGCTGGTCCATCAGTTCTGACGGGAATATTTACATTCTGCAGATATCGAACGAAGTGATGCCTCACAAGATGACAATGAGTGACCCCCTCCACGGCTCCAAGCGTTCCAAAAGGCTGGACGCAGTCGAAGATCTGAAGCCACCGGGCATCAGCAAAATGTCTCGCTCAACCAACAGCTCAGACCTCGCCATCATAAGCAGCAACTTCAACGTCAACAACTGTAACATTAACAGAAATAATATACATAACAACAAACTCAGCAGATACCAAACAAACAGCACTCATGCTTCATACAACAATGTAGAAAAGAACGGCTATTTGAAGAACTCGCTGCACCAACTCAAGCTACAAAAACAAGGACAAAAACATCCACAACAACTCAAACAACACCAACAATATCCACAACAACATCAACAACAACAACATCAACAACAACAACACGTCTTGGAGCTTGACAACAACAACAACCAGCTTTTGTGGCAGTGCCAAGACAAGGAAGTGGCGAAGGATTCTTACGAGCACTTGAACATCTCCAAACTGTGCGAAGTGTACGATTCGAGTCCAACCAAACTGCACTTGACCAAGCACAGAAAACCCGAGCACCACAGAGCATCGACCAAACTTTCCGCTCACCCACTCCTCACCATCGACAACTTCCAGACAACAATTCCCGAATTCACAAGAACTATCGGCAGAAATCCTGGTAAGAAGGTTGGCAAGTCTTCAATGTTTCAATTCCCTTTATTATGATTATGAAAGAACTTCACAATTCTCAATTCATTAAGCTCATAAGTGACTTAACGATGAATCATCTTGCCAAGGTGGATTTACAAGACAGTGAGAGTTCGCTCAAGAGGCTTGCCAGGTGCCACTCAACGCCAAAGAGGGCCACCATCCTCCAGAAGTTCATCCACGTCACTTCCGTTTGAGTGAACACACCCCTTGCACACCCACCCAAGCTGACCATGAACTTCAATGACACAACTGTTCAAATTGTCTGATACGAATTCGTGAAGGCATTAATGTGGCGGGGTTGAATCGGACAAGTGTGGAACACCAACAAGCATATCTGAAATTAAAGGTTTTGAGGCTTCTTTTTTGAACAACTACCAATGACTTTGCTAGCAAAGCTTAAGTTTGTGTGGCTGCAGTGCATGGTAGAATTGCAAGTGTTTGGTACAGTAAGCTCTCGTTTGTTTCCGCCAACATGATTTCCATGCACTAAATATTTTTTTCTTTCAATATTAAAGTGAACTAATACAATCAATTCAAATTGTAAATATGCTATTTCAGCTTTTCCTATAAAATCAAAAGAAAAGTCGTCATGCTCGTTGTGCGGAAATAGCTGGGAGCTTACTGTATCTTTAAGTGCGGACATGTTGGGAAGAGATGAAGGAAATTGATAAAAAATTATGAAAAACCCAAAAAGATGATGAGAGAAAAAAGTAGTAAAGATGGGAGTAAAGAAAAAAGAAGACTTAATTTTTGAAAATGATAAATAGAGTTTGTAAAAGAATATTTTCCAGTCAATGAAGAGAGGTTTTCAGAATTAAACTCAATTATTAGTAACATTATTATGAATATTTTAAACAAATGTTTGAAAGAAATATATTTATTTTAAAATTTATTTTACAAAAGTATCTTAGTTAAAATCTAATTTGAAATACATCTTGTAAAGTTATTTTGAATGTCATTTAATATATTAATGTTTGTCGACATTTGTGAATCGATACAGTTTCTTACAATTTTTTAAAAACTGCGAATAAAAACTTCATTAATAATAAAAGTTTAAAAAATATCTTAAAAGAACATGAAATTATTTTATAACAAGTTGTATAAGAGGTTATGTAAAACTACTTATCTTCAAAAACTGCTTCAAGTCATCTCCCCCTTATTTTCATCGTCTAAACCACATTATTCTCTTGCTCATAATCATTGTATTTAATAGTCATAATCATTTTCATCTGGTTGTTGGCACAATTATTGCCACACTCAAAAAACGTTCAAATATTCTGCCATAGCTCCAATTACAGACAGGGCAATCGATTCGTACATTATCGTTCACTTGCATTTCATCGGATCTAATTTATTGAGACCATGACTCCTTCGAGAGACGGCTTTTTGTTCATCTTCTTTATTGTTCTCAGCTGAAGTTTGGCAGTACATTTGACTCGGCGTGCAACTTTGTTTGACATGACGTTCAACACCAACCAACTGTTTCCTGCAATCACCATGACTTCCTATATTTTCGAAAACAGTTCTTCACAAAAAGAATAATTTTCAAATTTAAAAATAAAAAATTATTCAACATTAATGGATCCGATTTGTAATGTATACAGTTTATTTTGTTAAAAAATTCCAAAATGTAAAATGATCGAACAATGTTTAATCATGGTCTAATCATTAGACTCTAATGGTTTTTGATTGTTTCTTCAAATATTAATTGATATTCGAAAAAAAATCAATGTAATTCAGAGGATTCATTCTAAATCTTAAAAAGATTCACAACTTAGTTATTCATCCAATCTTCGAACTAAAATTCCTATTAGGATTGAAATATTACTTGAAACTAAGACCAGGATCATTTCCCACATGTTTCAACACACATATCGTTTCTTGTAAGCTTGCTTAATTTGGTTTTTGCATTCACGATCAATATTTATGGCATTATTAAACTTTATTTTTTTAAAGAAAAAAAACTTATTAGATCCTAATTGACGCTGTATTTAAAAAAAAGTTTGATTATCAGTTGGAAACGAGCTTGAGCTTTCGACTAGTGTTTCCAATATGTCTTTATTCTTTGAAGAATGAACTCTGAATACATTCTCCAATAGACTATTTTTCAACATCTTCAACATTTTATGGACAATCCTTGAGACTCCATTCATTTCGTCCCCAAATCTTAAAATTTAAATTTTTTTAGATATAAATTTTAGATTCATAAAAAAATATTAAATTATTAATAAAATGTTTGAAATATCAAAATTAAAAAAAGCATTATTTTTTTAAAAATAATTAAATACTTCATAGTTACAGAGTTTACATTTAAACTAAATTTTGTTTCAGTGGTTCTTTTTAAATTTTTTGCTATGAAGTGATTAAATTAAAAGACAATCTAATATTTTATTTTAAATGGTAGAAATAATAGACTTTTTTTGGCCAAATGATCCTGACAAGACTCTTTTCGTATGTAACATTGTGATTTCAGAGGATGAAGAAGTAGTCATTGTACGTTTGGCTTCATTTCTATTTCAATTTTTTAATTTAAAAAAATGTTAGTAATTTCTCATATCTTTGAAATTAACCAAACATCCAGCAAGACTTGCACTCATTGTTTTCTGATTATGGTCTTGTGTGTGAGGTGAAGCTGGTTTTGAAAGATTTTGACTGCTTTGATTTTACTGGTTGGAAGTTTTGTTTTTAATTTCATTTTTTAATGTTCAAAGTTACTTATTCTCAGCTTTCAAGTGCTTTCCAACAACAACTAAATAATCTTATAAAATTTCTGCTAGTTTTTAACCCTAATAATGAGACACACACACACATACACACACACACACACACATACACACACACACACACACACACACACACACACACACACACACACACACACACACACACACACACACACACACACACACACACACACACACAAACACACACACACACACACCTACATGTAGAAATAAATGGCTCATATGCCCTGATAAAGTTCTATTCTAAGCGATCTACCTTGAAGGCTTTCCAGCACGCCATCTTCTACAAGGAAAGTCCCTTGAAGGTAATACAACTAGAAAGCATTTGAAACTACCTTTGCTAAGTTTCTGTTTTCAAAGTTGAACCTAAATTATAATAGGTTTTTAAATAGTTTTAAATATAAGAATCAACTTTTCATATTTTGTTTAATACAAAATAAGCCAAAAAAGGATAAAACTACTCGCCAGGTGAAGCTATCGAACAGATCACTGACTTCGCAGCCAAAGCCTCTGTACTACAAGAAGTGTTTTGAGCTCGCCAACCATCTGTTGGGCTTCAATGGATGGTCGTGCAGACTGACCAAGGTGCTATTTTATGTTATGTTATGTTATACATCTATATTCGTTACCATAATGACTATAGCATCATCATTATCATTGACCTAGACTTCGTCTCATCTCTAGGTTTATACTTCAATTTGGCAATGTTTCATTTTATATTAAATAAATATATTGAACACAGCGCAAGTAAAACTTCATTTCTTCAGTGCCGTTTCGACAATGAAATCCACACATTCCGCATAAACCCTTTCTACCCGCAGTGTCAGACGCGTGGCGATGTGACCAAGGGGCAAGTGACTTCCACGTGCGAGGTGTGCGTGCATGTGAGGCAGGGCTCGGTGGAGAGCAGGGGCAGTGCCAGTGCAGTGGAGCAGTACCAGTCGCAAGGTGTGTGCCAGCATGCACTGTCTTCAATCACTTAATAGTTATTAAGATTATAAGCGATCCAGTACTTTATTTTCGTTTAAATTCATTTTTTTTATTTCGATAAATTATTTAATTTTTATTTTGGTTGAATAAACGTTGAAAAAATGCAAGATTTTTTATTTCGTTTACTCAAAGGGAAATAGGTGTTATCTAGCTCGATTAAACCTCAATGAAATGCAGCATCACTCGATCCATTTGTTGTTTCCTTCATTTCATATCACTCCCTCTGTTGCTTGCTCTGGCGTATTATAAATAGACATCATCGTCACCATCATCATCATTATTATCACCATCATCATCATTATTATCACCATCATCATCCTTATTATCACCATCATCATCATTATTATCACCATCATCATCATTATTATCACCATCATCATCCTTATTATCACCATCATCATCCTTATTATCACCATCATCATCCTTATTATCACCATCATCATCATCACTCCCTCAGTGATGGCGAGCAAGATGCAGGCACACACGAAGGCGAAGAACCAGGCGTACAGACTCGCCATGGAGGCGGCCTTCAGTGCACTCCACGTCGTGGTGCTGTGCCAGAGTGGCAAGGTGCTGGTGCACTGCAATGGGGGTGGTGCTTCCAGTGCTCAGGTGGGCAATTCGGAAGAGGATGGGAATCTTTTGCAGGTGTGTTCTTTGTATTTGTGTGTGTTCTTATGTGTGTCTTTGTGGGTTTTAGTGTGTCTTTTTTGGTCTATGTGTGTCTTAGTGTGTCTCTGTTTTTATGACGCTATTTTAGGTGACGTTTCAAATGTTATAAGTTCATATTTTCCACTTGAATCAGTTGGTCATCTCGTAAAGGTGCATTACTTTTCAAGAGCACTAAGCTTTTGAGTGAAGATAAATGGTAAACGCCACACAAGGTAAACACGTGTGAGGAATATGCGGAGGATGAAGAAGAAGAGGAGGAGAAGGATGATGATGATGCATCATTCCAGGGCACCACTCTTACCAGTCGAGAGGCTTTCCCGGCCTAACATCAGTCATACTCGTCATTGTATTCCAAATGGTATCTTGTATTAAACTGTGTTCCAGCTTTACATCTTCTATCATGACCCAGAGACTACGTTGTATGACAGGCAAGTGAATCAATGTACCTTTCCCGATTGATGCATCAAATTAGTGAGTTTTTCATAAGCAATTAACATGAAACTATGCGTTTTTGTAATAGCATAAGTGATGAGCAATAGGCTATTAAAACGAAACATTTTGAGTTTTTTAAAGTAGAAACAAATTTTATTTTTCAAACAAAGACTAGAAAACATAGTGGTAGCTTAATGTATAAGAGGGGCAACACCAGAGAAAGTCTATGGTGTATTTACCAATACCAAATTGAATCGTTGCGTCCAGGTTCTTGAAGTCTTCCATCTTGCTCAACATCTCTCCCTGTAGAAATCACCACTTTAGTGTCTTCCCATTTGGCGCATTCCTTATTTTTGTGGCTCACTCTCAAAAGAACATACAACATTCTTCA
>OX030959.1:7236218-7291218 GCA_943735955.1 Piscicola geometra | reverse complement strand
GCTCTTTATCGTCCTTTGTGTGTACTTTTTTCTCTGGGTTTGTGTTATGCTTTTCGTTTTGGTTTATGTGGTAGTTTTTATTTGTGTTTTGGTGATGGTTTGCGTGTTGGTGCTGGCTTTTGTGATGTTTTGTGTGTTGTTTTGTGAAGTGGTTTTTGGGTTGGTTTAATTCAAGGTTTGATGATTGGCGCCTGGTGTTGTAATGGAAGAGATTGGAGGCGTAGATCGCTTGGTTGTGCTGCTGGAAAAAGAGCTGATTTGAATATTTTCTCGTGTGGTGACTTGAATGTGCCATAGTCTTCTTTGAAAGCCTTCTCTGCCCAACGAGCCGATTCGAGTTTCTGCGCACACGAGCGTCTTTGGAAGCCTTCTCTACTGAGTACACGTCAATTCTTCTTTTTCCGAGCTTCAACTGGTTGTTATAGTGTCCGATTAACAAGATGCTTTGTTGAGGATGACTAGGTTGCAATAATGAAAATTCTTTTGGAAATTGTTAACTTTAGAAACGGTTTTCAAGAATCTATTGAATCACTTTTGAAGTGTTTCCAGAATTGAATATAATTAATTAAAATGGAACATTCTTGACCTCGAACTTTTTTGTAATTATTTCACTAAAAACAAACCTTCCATTTGCCGTCTTTTAAAAGTGCCTTCCACCTTTCCACCATATGCTTCACCTTTACATTCAACAAATTTTTTATATTAATTCTTATTTAAATTTTAAGACTTCCTTCCATCCACCATCATCTGCAATAACCTTTTTTAAATGTTCTCTGTTATCCTCCAAAGGAATGGATTCGGTAGCATCGCTGCTTGCCACTAGACCCACCTTCAGCACCACTTTCTTTCCTTTCAAATCTCTGCATTACATAAACAAAATGACAACTATATCACTACAAAACAAAGATAACATCTATAAAAAGACTATAACACAACTTCTTAGCAACACCACCCGATGAATCCATACTAAAAAATTTTTTTTTTTTTTAAAAACACTACCCGATGAATCCATACTAAAATCTCAATCAAATCATTGGAAACCCGTAAGAAAACAATCAAGATTTTTAATTGAAAGATCGAAAACTTTTCAAAATTCACAAACCTCTTCTTACGCTCCTCATTTGCTCCACAAATGATCTCCACTTTCTCCACGTGACAACTCACAACAACCTCACTCCACTTCGCGGCGGAAGAGATGCCTGTCGCATGCCTTCCATCGACATAACTATTACTAGTATCATCCTCTTCTTCTTCTTCTTCTTCAGCATCATCATCACTACCACTTTTTTTCTCTCCCTCCCCTCCCCCATCATCATCACCAGCATCATCTCGACATGACAATAGTTCGGGGTGGTGTTTGTGGAGATTGTTCAGAAACATTTCTTTCAAGAATTTCCCATCTACGCAGTCTCCCCGGCCCTCCAACACCACGTCCAGACGTGCCTCTTGCTTCCTGCGGCTTGCTGAGTCAATGATACGAGAGAATGGTAGTTTTTGTGTGATGGTGGATGGTGATTTGGTTATGATGATGATGATGATGATGACGACGATGATGATTTGGTTATGATGATGTTGATGATGATATTGATGGTGTTGGTGGTTATGATGATAGTTGGAACAATGATGATGATGATAATTATAATGATAATAATGCTGCTGATGATGTTGACGACGACGACGACGATGATGATGACGATGATGATGATAATAGTGATAATTCAACAAAAGTAGCGCACGCAAGCACTTGAAGGGGACTGCCTCTCGGGGCGACCAGGAGCCGTCCCAGTGGCATGTGAAGAGGACTTTCTTCTTGCTGGGGAAGAGCCTGTGGTGTGATGGTGCAATTGAACTACTGTGGTGTGATGGTGCAATTGAACTACTGTGGTGTGATGGAGCAATGGATAACACTGAGATGTGATGGAGCTGTAACTTGATGGTGCTGTAAAGATGCGTGAGTTAGATGATGCGAAGAAGGGCTAGGGCACTACAAGGGATGCTTTAAAGCCATGTTAATTTGATAAAAAAGGATTTTTACTTTAATACTTCATATAGTTTTATATTGATATAATTTATACTATTATAGTTGTTTAAATATTGGTATATAAAATATGATTGTTAACTTTTTGTTTTTTCAAGTAGAACAATCCTAAAGAAAGTTGATGTTGCTAACTAAACACCAATCTCAACAAACTTTAAAGCCTATTTGAAACATCTTCGAAGCATCAATTGATCTCTCTTACACCAAGGCACTCTCAAAGCCTGTCAAAGCACTAACCTATAGGGGGGCTTGCAGAGCACCGAGCAGGCCTCGACCACATCAGGATGGTGGTCGACTTTGTAGCAGGAGATGATGCCGTGCAGGGGGACGAGGTGTTGCTGAGGGAAGATGCATGCGGGCCTTTGTGGCTCTGTGGGGGTGATGGAAGTCGTAGTAGAAATAGTAGTAAAGAAGTAGTCATAGAGGTTGTAATAAAAGAGTCGAAGATTTTAACCTGTAATGTTGATGTTGAAGCTACAAGTGGTTGAAGGATGCTGCAGTGGGTAGCACAGAATAGAGTAGACTCCTGTTATTTGGTTAGTTGGTTGGTTGATTGCTTGGTTGGTTAGTTGGTTGGTTGGTTAGTTGGTTGGTTGCTTGGTTGGTTAGTTAGTTGGTTGGTTGGTTAGTTGGTTGTTTGGTTAGTTGGTTGGTTAGTTGGTTAGTTGGTTGCTTGGTTGGTTAGTTGGTTGGTTGGTTGCTTGGTTGCTTGGTTGGTTGGTTGGTTGGTTGGTTGGTTAGTTGGTTGGTTGGTTAGTTGGTTGGTTGGTTAGTTGGTTGGTTGATTGCTTGGTTGGTTAGTTGGTTGGTTGGTTAGTTGGTTGGTTGATTGCTTGGTTGGTTGAGTACCTGGCAGGAGTGGAGTATTGTTCAGAAGCGAGCAGTGGTGAGACAACTGTTGACCTGCTCTGATGGAGTTGATGATGACGATGTCGATGAAGCAGACATACAAAGTAATATAAAGACACACATAGAAGGGCAAAGAACAAAACAGAAGAGAACTTGACGAAGACGGGCTCAGGCCATGTGACAAGGAGAGGGGATGTTCTGGTGGACTTGTGGATGTCTGAAGGACAAGCCCTCACTTCGACCAGGCTGCCTGAAGAGGGGAGGAGTGGTTGTGGAAAGGTTGGTGAATGGATGGAGAGATAGATGAATGGATGAAGAGATAGATGAATGGATGAAGAGATAGATGAATGGATGGAGAGATATGTGAATAGATGAAGAAATAGATGAAGAGATGGATGAATGGATAAATATTTTATTAGAAATAAAGGCATATAAAGATCAAACATAGTGGGAGAAATCATGTAAATGAGCATAAACTGGGATAGATAGATGGATGGATGAATTAAGACTTGATGAACAGGTTGAAGAAAAAGAAATAGCTGAATTCATGGCGAAGAAAATAAATTATCAAACTTGAAATAGAGCTTTCAAGATTGTATTTTCTTATAATTTATATTGCGTATTGGGTGGATGGATGCATGCATTGGATGGATGTATGCAATAATTGGATGGATGTATTAAAGTATTGGATTGTATTGTATGCTGAAATTGGATAGATGTATACATGAATTGGATGGATGAACCTGTAACGTGGATGGAGCGGACGCAAGTGCTTGTGAGTCCTGCATGGTCAGTCGCTTCGTAGATCAGTCTGTGCACGCAGGAGTGGTATGAGTTAGTGAGTGTTCAGTGTGGGTGGTGGTGATGATGATGATGATAATGATAATGATAACGATTACAATAAAGTTAACGATGACGATGACGACGACGATGATATCATCGCCCACTTAGTTTCTCCGAGAGGAAAGAGGTTATGGAGGGGCGCGTTCAGGACTCGATACGTCACGAGGCCTGAGTTGTCGTGCAGCAGAGGCGCCTGGTGCAGGTAGTTGACGGTGCTGAGGGAGGAGAGGGGCTCGTCGGCCGTTGTCTGCACCGAAGGAGGGCACGTGATGCTGGGAGCCTCTACGTCTGCATCATCATCATTATTATCATCATCATCATCATTATCATCATCGTCATCAGAATCATCATCACTACTATTACAACCTTCACAGGAAGGTAATTGACTCCAGGAGGGTATATTGGTGGCAGGGTTGAAGATGCAAGTCACCTCAGTGCCACCGATCTGTCTGAAGCCCTGTGCACACTCGATCGAGCATCTGAGCGGGAGGCAGCGGGTGTTCTCCGGTGAGCTTGGATGAAGTTTATAATGAAGTGTCATCAAAGATGAACGACCTGCTTTGCAGAGGAACCATGTTGTTGCTGTTGACGCACTCTGCTGGGGAAACGCTCGCAAACCTCACTGATACACTCTCACAATGCAGCTCTGTGTGTGTGTGTGTGTTTGCATGTGTGTTTGCATGTGCGTGCATGTTTGTGTATGTGTGTGTTTGTTTGTGTATGTGTGTGTTTGTTTGTGTGTGTGTGTTTATGTGTGTGATACTTTGGCAATAGAAGTCCTCGAGAGAGCTCCACACTCCATGCTCATTACACTGTAGCAGTCCTTCTCCCACTGTTGAATTGTGTGGTTTCCAACTTTTTAATGCATTTCTTTTGCGTGGTGCTATGGTGAAATATAAAATTTTTAATACATAAAAAATAATTATATTTTTTTTATTTGATCTGACTTTTGTAATTTTTGGCAGTGTTTTCAATGTGTTCTATATTATTTTTAAATCCCGATGTAGTTTGTCAAACCTGGCACGGAGTGATAGGGGCAGTGAAGGAGGGCGAGAGAAGAGTAAGTGGTGGAGTGGTTGAGATAGACCACGTCGATGTCAACCATTGAGATATCTCCGCAGTCTATCACTGGTTTGTGAAGAGGGGGGGAAGGTGGTGAAATCGATGGTCAAAAGACGAGTTGAGAACGGATTAAAAGATAATTGTAATGACGATTACGAAATATTTAGAAAAAAAAGTTTTAAAAAGTGAGATAAATGTCGTAAAACAGTCAGTTAGAAACGAGATGGTGACAGTGAGAGGTGTAGTGCCAACGAGGAACCTACTGATGCACTCAGGAGGGCTCCCTAGCCATTCTCCCGAACGATCACATAACATTACTGGGTGCCCTGCAAGCATCATCGTCCTCTTCATCACCATCACCATCATCATCATCATACTCATCATCTTCAATCACATTATCATGTTATCATTCTCTTCATTTCCCAGCTTTATACAACAAATGTATCTGTCTTCAACGTGTTAATTTACCACCAAACGCTTTTAACCGTCACACCCTTTCCCCTACCTTTTCCATCACACTTTATTAAACTAAACCACCACGCTTCTTTCAACAAAACCACCACCAAACCAGCCACACCCAACCCAACAAAACAACCTTCTCTAAACACCAAGCCAACACGGCACCTGACAGCCGATAGCCAGGAAAGCACTGATAATGGCAACTGTCGCCATCGGACACCGCATGGCAGGGTCTGATGGCGGTGGTAGATGCAGGCACCTCATCGTGCCAGACTCCAGGCATGAAGACCTGCAAAGAGTGGTCAACTGCTGCAAGCCCCTCGCACTTCACGAAACCTGTCAAGTGCACATCCACAAACACATGTACAGTCAATGTACAAACACATACACACACTTACACACACACACACACTCATTTACACAATAACACATACACACTTTCACATAAACCCACCCACATACACACACTCATATACATGCACTTACACAAACACACACTTACACACACACACAAACACATTTACACACAAACACTCACATACACACATTCACATACATAAACAAACAAACACACACCAGGCTTAGGAAAGCAGTCTTTCATTGATTTAGATGCTGAACTGGTTGTTGTTGTGTTTTCTGGACACTTCATGCACCTAGGTTTGGGTGCTCCCATGTTCAATGTTCAATTTTTAATAACTTTTTGTTTTTTTAAAACACATTGTTTGGTGATGAGTCCCACAATAACTCACTAAGCAACATATTTTTTAGATTATTTAATATTTACATTTTTTTGCCACTTGCGCAAAAAACAATATTTCCTATTTTTATCGATTATTTCACCAACTGCGGGTGTGTATGCCTATTTGAATATGTTTGAGTTCATGAAAGCATGTCCTCACCTGCCTGGACTAAGTAACTCTTTGTAGTAACCCAGATCGCATTCTAGTAGGTGTATTGGATGTGTGTTTGTGTGGGCTTATGTGCGTGTTTGTATGCGCGTGTTTTCATTTTTATTTATGTGTGTTTTAGTGTGTGGGTGTATATGTGTGTGTGTTCAAGAATGTGGTTTACAGAAGAAATACAGGATGATTGAGTGATAAGAGAGAGTGATGGATGCAGATGAAACAAAGGTCGAGGACTGTTCAGTGATAAGGTGGCATCCTACAGAGAATCCACTATGCCGTTATACATTCACAAAAAACAGAAACCGTTAATATAACATCTCAATATAATAATATTATACAGAATAATACAATATATATATGGCAAGGCTTTCATATGTAATGGCACAACCTTGACAGCCTGTCTCCAGCATCTGATAGCCTGGCATGCATCCACACATGTAATCTCCCTCCCTCGCTCCACATATGCATCTTGGGTGTTGTTGTGGTGGCTTGTCTTTGTTTTATGCATTTTTCATACAATTTGTGGTGCAATTATTGTCGCGTTGTTGCAGTGGCAGAAGTTGCGAGCAAGCGGGCTGGCTTAGATGGTAAAGTCGTTAGACCTGCAATTTAAAGGTCACCAGTTTGAATCCCTGTTCAGTCAACCGTGAGCTATCATATACCTAGTGTATATGATGCGGTGTTTCACGACTTATGTCGTGTGAGTGACGCCTCAGTTGCGTGCCTTGGCGCATTATAAATACGCATTATTTAATATTATTTTATTATTTAATAAACACATCAATAAAGACCCACCTAGCATTTTCTCCATGGCACATCTCACACATACTCGAGTTTGTCTCATGCCATGTGTGCTCTTGATGTACTGTGTGTTGTGGTGTGGTCAGTGTGTTGTGGTGTGGTCAGTGTGTTGTGGTGTGGTCAGTGTGTTGTGGTGTGGTCTTTTGTCTTGTTGTGGGGTTTAGTATGTTGTGGTGTGGCCTAGTTGGTTGTGGTGAAACTTGATGTGCTGTGGTATGAACTATACGGTAGGGTGTAGTGTTTTCTGATGTGGTTTGATTTAATTAATAAAAATAATTTTAGTGTAGTTTGGTGTGTGTAGTAGAGTAAATAAAAAGTGACAAATGTGCGCATGACAAACTCGAGAAGAACCTCTGTGTAGACGGGATGCAAACTGCTGGAAGGACGTGAAGGAGTCGAGTTGGAAGACGTGGTGCTCACGCGAGGATGCCATCGCTCGCAACTCCTCCACATTGGCCTCGTGCACTCCGAACGAGAAGATCTCCACCTGTCGTTTGTGCATTTAGGAATATTCATCTTACATTTTTTGGATCTATGAATTTTTATTTAATTTCTTTAAGGCACTTCCATTTAGCGGCTAGATTCTAGCACGACAACGCCACTTCTACTTTTTCGTGTAGTTACAAGTAGTATTAGAAAGCCTTCCACAACCACTCAACTACCTGCGGTTCAGTCTCTTCACTTTTCCACTTTGGACTTTTCCACTGCTTCAATTCTTTAGCCACCAATGCAGGAGGCCTACCTATTGCAATCCTCATCAACATCATCCTCGTCATCATCATCATCATCATCATCATCACTACCACCACCATCATCATCATCATCATCATCATCATCATCCTCACCATCATCATCATCATCATCATCATCAGCATCAGCACCATCATCAGCATCATCATCTTTCTCCACACCACTACCTATATTCGAACGCCCATCTGTGACGACAAAGAGCGCCTTTTTCGACTCCGGCCTCGATGCATTGAGAAGACGAAGAGCCGTTTCGAGAGCGGCAGTGGTGGCGGTGTAGCCCGATGGCTTGAGCGACTGCAGCTGCAGCAGGCGGGTGTTGAGCGCACATTTGTGTAGACCTTCGTTCAGACCATCCACCTGCACTGTGGCTTCTGACGAGAAGGTCACCACCGCAACCCTCGTCGTCAAGTCGTCCACCGTGAAGTGCTCCAGGATCGCCTTTGGTGCGATATTCAATGATTGTGCTTTCTCCTTTTGTGAAAAAATTTATAGTTCAATTTTATTCATTCAAACGTTCTTTCTTATTTCATTTTTTGTCTTATTTCTTATAAACTGTCTTTCAAAAAGGTTTTCATTCTTTTCTTCTATTCTCTCTACGTAGAAATAAATACAATTTAATTTTATATAGTTTTTAAGTCTTTCGACAAACTCATGTTATCATGCAATTTTAATAAAATTAATAAATTCAAATTTTTCTCTTCGTATGAAAATTTCTCCAATCATCAACTTGCTACGCTTCATCAGCTTTTGGCATTTCTAGTTGATTTCTACAGTTGTTCTGCTTAATACAGAATTTTTTGTTATTTATTGGAGCAATTAAGTTATATGGTATGACCCAAGCGGGGTTCCAGGCTACCCGTTCACAAAACAATTCCATTCACGACTATTTGCAGAATCATTATTTTCTCGGCTATCCGTTCACAAAAAAATATCTTTTCAAAGGACATATTTATATACTAAAAAACCCCCCGCAACAAAATTATCAACCACAACAACTGTAAGATCACTTATTGAAAGTCATCAACAAGTTGTCAACAAGAACTAAGGCACCTTCACGAAGTCGAGCACAGAGCGCCACCCCTGAGGAGGCACTGAAGCAGAGCAATCCAGCAGGAAGAGCATGTCGACAGTCTTCCAAGCTGCAGATGCCAACTCCTTCTCCAGCCTCTCCACATTCTCATCTTCTTCTTCTTCTCCATCTCTTTCATCTTTTCCACCATCTTCATTCGCTCCTTGACTCTTCCCTTCTTTTTCATCTTTTCCCTGCTCCATTGCACGCACCTCTGTCGTTGCTGTGGTACTTCTATAGAACACCTGGTAACGTGGATTCGAAATAAGATGAGGAGGCTTGTTTTGGTTACTCGGGTGCTGCTGCTGCTGCTTGCTTATGGATGGAACTGGTGCCTCTGGAGAGATGGCTTGTCTGAAACGAGGGTTGCGATCAGTGTATAGTCTGTTTGCTTGTATTGCTAAAGAGCCTCGTCTTTGTGATTCTGTGTATTCTCCTCTTTCAATGTCTCTTTCATTGATTTCATTGAAAGTCATCCTCTTTCCATCAGGATTTTCATTTAATTGTCCACGTCTTTCGAAATTATTTAGATTTTTTCCCATGTAATCCACATCATTATCATCATCACTTCCCTCATTCCTCCCACTACTTGCATTCACATACGGTTGGTGGTGATGATGATAAGGAGGAGGGTGAAGAAGAAAGGTTGGGGCGAGTACTGTGTCAGCTGGCATGTCCCCGTGAGTTCCTTCTCCCAACATTCCCTTGTTGTAGCCGTTATTTTTATCGAAGTTGTTTGCGTAAGAATCTTTATTACCGTTGTTGTTGTTGTTGTTGCCGTTATCATATTTATTATTGTATACATTGTCGTTGTTTTTTCCATTTTGGTATACGTTATCGTTTTTAGGCATGTTGTTGTTGTTGTGGTCGTCGTAGAGAGGGTTGGAAACACTGGCAGCAAGAACAAGAAGCAGATAGACGATCATCAAGACAGCACCTTCCGCACGTCCCAACCAAGAACCGCTCTTCATTGTAAAGCTCACTGATCAAATGAACTCGAAGAGACCGCCATAGCACGTCAATCAACCAAACGTATTTATATATCGCTTTGATATTTTGGAAAGTAATGTGGTTTATTAACCATATGTTTTGTTCAATCCAGAATACATGATGGAGCCATGGTTTTATCTAGCGTAATAACATCATTTGATTCATGACATATATTTAACACAATTTTCTTTTTTTAATTTTATTTAACTTTTCTCCAAAGACATGATTGAAGTTCATCTTTTTACTTTTAATTTCGCTTTCAAGAGCTGGTACGCCTTATATATGGATTTTTCCGATACACCATGAGTGAGACCCCCAGATGACACGTCTAGAATGTCTTTGACGCATAAATATTAGTAAAAAATATTTACGGCACCAAATGTTGACATCTACTTACAAACGAACTTCATCTTTTCAATTTTTTTAAAATAAAAAGTTTAATTAATACTGTTTATCGTTCATTTGACATTTTAACATTTATTATTTTTTTATCAAGGTATGTGGATTTATTGATCTCACTGAAATAAAAATACTTTGGAACGTAATTTCATAAAAACTTAAGAATGTCTGCTATGTCTTTAAGAGTTGATTTAACAGTAAAAAGCAATTGGAATGAAAATTTCAATACGTGGAAAATTTAATTTGCAGAGCGACGGCAGACTTTGGGCTACAAGGAATGGAACATCAGACATTTTAAGGGGGTCTGTTTAGGAAAATTATGCGATTTAGTGAGATAGGATTGGTAATCTGAACAACTAACTGAGTTTCAACACATTTTGCATTAATTTTTAAAAGAATGAATTGGATTTGATTGAATTTTAGTTAGAAACAGATTTAGAGAACAAGAGTAACCATGTATTGGACCAATTAAATTTTATACATTATTTTAAAGTTTATAAAACATTCCAAATGAAAATGTGAAGTATAAACACGCTTGTTAAGCTTTTAGATTCTTTAAAAGTCAATCAATCAATCAAATGGATTTTTATCACGCTTCTTTTCAAACTAAAAAGTTAGACCTACAATTACTTGATATAACTTCCATCATTTTTGAATAGATTATATTAAAGAAAATTTATTCATTAGAATTTTTTATAGAAAAATGTACTATTGCTGTACTATGCAATGTTTAAAAGTCAATCTAAACTAAACTTTTCCGAGCAAATATGACTGCTGTTGAGTTAGAAAAAGCTTTGAACCTTAAAGAAAAAAATGTAAAAGAATCGATTGAGTTATTGCGAGTAATTGGTGAGTTTTTTGAATTTATTATTACTAAATTATTTTCCATTTTTGCTGTGTCACTCAATTTTGTGCTAGTTTTGCTATTTCCCCACTTACAAATTATGACTAATGAATAAAATTAAAATTTAGAGTTTATATATGTAGTATCGAAACAATCTCAAATTAAGTGATGTACGAAAGGATTGCATCTTGCATCTGAATTATTTTAACATCTAAACTGAGAATTTAGGTTCTAAATTTTCGGACTGGAAGACAAAGGATTTATTTAAAGGCAGAATGATTAAAACTTTTAATTTAAAAGCCATAGTTTTGCTGATGACATCGATCACAGAGGAGAAGAAATGTTGCTGCCTAGCGGGAAAAAAAACTATAGCACACACAAAACTTCAAGTTCTTGCATCCACTCTGACAACAACATGTAACTATTCCGAAAACAGAAGAGTAACCTGGAGTTCAATGAGTAATATGATGTTCCAAAACAGAGAACACACTGCTGTGCTATAGCACTTAGATTTGGTGAAAAATAGGAATGAATATAATTGCATTCAAATGATAAAAAAAGTTTTTTTATAAAATAAAAACTGAATAACTTTATGATAAAAGCGATGATTAAGAGTTGAAATGTGCAATCGACAGTGAGCAAGGAGCTGCAAAGCACTGATGAAGAGGCGATCAAGGTGAAGGAACAGGCCATCACAGAGCTTGGAGACCTCTTTGCCAAGATAGGACTTGCAGATGGTACTTATAACTTGCTATGCTTTTAGTTTGATTGTTTGATGCTTTAGATTTCATTTATTTTACAGCATTTATAGAAAATGTTAGTTAAAGAAAATTAAGACTTATATGCATTAACTAAATCGTCCTATTAACTTGATATTAATCCATCTGAAAACTTCTACATAATTTCAGATCTATGGATGATGATAAAATTCACCAGGCCATTTCTGGCACTAGTGAGCAAGGCGAAAGCGGCGAAGTTGGTGCGCCATCTGGTGGACAAGTTCCTTGACATGGAGGCAGGCACTGGCAAGGAGGTGCAACTCTGTCAGGAATGCATTGAGTGGTCCAAGAACGAGAACCGCACATTCCTGCGACAGGCGCTCGAGGCACGTCTCATCTCGCTCTTCTTCAGCACTGGGCGCTACGAAGAGGCCTTGCAGCTTGGATCGTCCTTGCTGAAGGAGTTGAAGAAGCTGGATGACAAGGCGTTGTTGGTGGAAGTGCAACTGCTCGAGAGCAAGACCTACCACGCCCTCAGCAACCTGCCCAGAGCCAGAGCAGCCCTCACTTCAGCTCGCACCACCGCCAACGGAATCTACTGTCCACCGAAGTTGCAGGCGGCTCTGGATACGCAGTCAGGCATCCTGCACGCGGCAGACGAGAGGGACTTCAAGACGGCCTACTCGTACTTCTACGAGGCGTTTGAGGGCTACGACTCGATCGACAGTCCGCGTGCAGTGACCGGCCTCAAGTACATGCTCCTCTCGAAGATCATGCTGCAGAGTCCAGAGGAGGTGACCTCCATCATGAGTGGCAAGCTGGCCCTCAAGTACCGCGGGCCTGAAGTCGAAGCCATGAAGGCTATTGCAAAGGCATCGCAGGACAGGTCTCTGGCAGACTTCAACAGCACCAGGCAGAAGTACAAGCTGCAACTGGAAGACGACCCGATTGTTCGAGCGCACCTGGGCTCGTTGTACGACAGTCTCCTCGAGCAGAACCTCTGTCGCATCATCGAGCCATACTCGCGTGTGCAAGTGGCGCACGTGGCGAAGCAGATAAACCTGAACATCGAGCTGGTCGAGAAGAAGCTCTCCCAGATGATCCTCGACGAGAAGTTCAACGGCATCCTCGACCAGGGCATGGGCGTCCTGGTGGTCTTCGACGAGGTGCAGAAGGACAAGACGTACGAGAGTGTGCTCGAGACCATCCTCGACATGAACAAGGTCGTCGACTCACTCTACGCCAAAACCAAGAAGCTCTCGTGAGCCCGCTTTGTGTGTGCATTAGGCTTTAGAAAGGCTTGCTGGGGTTGAGATCTTGGGATGAGGAGCTATGATTAAAATTCTTTTTCTGAGGATGACTGGGAATGAAAGAACAGGGAGAAAATGAAGATGGTATTATAACATTCACTTTTCACTTTCAATGTTATCAGTTTATTTTAAAATGTTGGATGTTGAAAATGAATAGGAAATGTGTTGTTGAAATTGATGTTTTCTCATTTTAGTCAGTCATCCCTCAGGCTTTGATCACGTCTTTTTGAGATTTCAGCCTGAAGGAAAAAAATAAATAAACAGTTAAATTGAAAATACATATTCACACATTCACACAAATAAATACACAAAAACACACACTTGCACTTCAGTGGGGAAGTCCTTGATGCACTTGTCAGCACAACTGAGACAGAACCGATTACCATAGAACACACTGCAATCCTGAATAACAGACAAAGCTCTATTTCACACTCATCAATAAAAATTATGATAAATACATTATCCAGTAACTTTAATATAAAATAGGAGGATGATATTTTTATGAAAGTAGGGAAAGGGATTTTTAAATGTTACAACTATAAAGAAAAATTTACTTGTGCTGCATTTAAGATATGCTTTAGTATACAATTGTAAAAGCCTCTAAAACCTGAGATGCACAAAAGGCCTGTCCACACATTCTACAATTAGAGCCCAAGATGATGTTTCCTCTGCTCTCAGTGAAAGGGTCTCTAACTACATAAACATCCTCTTTAATTCTGATTTATTAATTTATTAAATATAAAATTTAATTTATTTAATATATTTATAACAGAACTATTTTTGAAATTTGGATGTAAACAATGACATTATAAAAATATTATTTAATAATATAACCACTCTAGATCTTTTAGATATGTTGGATTCCTTCCATAATAATCGAACTTGCAAGATATTTTGCAAGAACCACAATTAAACTGTCGATCATCACCCATGTTTTAATTTATTTAGTTTTAAAAGGATTTCTTTTCCTTAAGACTTAAGTTCATTTAGAACATTTAAAAAGTCTGTGAATTATTTTCTCTTCGCCAATTTCATAATTTTTCATTATAATATTTTTAATTTAAATTTAATAAATAGTTTAACAAAAATTACTTTATGTATATATATTTAACTTTGTTTATAAAATGTATCCTCTAGCAATTTCAGTAAACTACTATCGTATCCGGTCCAGAGACATACATTTTATAGAATATTTCTTTCCTAATGAAGACAATTAAATTTATTCCATAATAAATTGAAAGAAATATTTACGTTTTAAATTCAGCTGGTTAATTTTGAGCAAGTTCTTGGCATTAAACTTTTACATAAGACAGGTATAGTCAATTCCGCTTCCTTATCTATGGATGTGATAACTTCTCAAGAATCGCGCCTGCTTTCTTCAGGAAGAATCTGAAAACCCTAAAGCACTCTACAATTTCGATCAGAACATCTTAAAACCTTCCGAGGGCTTTTCAAGCAAGCACTACGTAGATCAATTTCAATGCCTCCGCCGCCGCCACCCCCTCCCCCACCAGGCCCTCCACCTCCCTCAGCGGCCAAGGCTCTACCCAAGATGTCAAAGAATGATGGACAGAGCAGGTCAGCCCTCCTGGGAGACATTTGCAAGGGGACACGACTCAAGCCTGCCTCTCATCTCACTGTAGACAAGAGCAAGCCCATTATTGGAAGTGAAGGTTTGTTCCCATTTGTTGAGTGTCGCTTTTCAATGGTTCCCATTCATTTGAACAGCTGGGCTAAGCAATAATTATATTCTCTCTTTCACAGTGCCATTCACATTTTATTATCAAACATCATTTATCTAACAATGGCTCATTTCTATTAACTATTTTTTGTTAACAAAATTATTTGTAAGCTTTCTTTAATTTTGCATTCAAGGAAAATCCTCTAATAAGTTTGGAACAGTATCAGGACCTCCTAGAAGGATCGGTATGCTTACCTATAGAGATGAACAAACAAACACATATTCATACAACGAATAGTACTCCTTCACATTCAGAAAGCTCAATAGACACACAAAAACACACCATGTCAATCAGATGCTTTTAAAAACATTCTAGATTTCCTTATACCATCAGATCAAAAATCCATTCCGACTCTTTGGTGTGCTTCTTAGTTACATGTGCTTTTCATCACCAAATCCTTCAAAATCGCACACACACATTGATCACTTTGTTTTTCACTCGCAAAAGAATATGAAGTTCTGGAAAGCAAAATGCTCTTAGTACTTATATTTAGGCCACCACACTGATTTATCATGATTTGATCAGCAATAAAACAAGTTTAGGCTGCTTTAAAATAAGTTTATACATTCTATTTAACTGTATTCCATAGTATTGTGTATGTTTTTATTGAACGGTATTTTAATGTTTTGTTAATTCTGTAGTTACATAGTGCGTATGTAGTTTTAATGAAGTTTTAAAGCCTTTTTAAAGTTTCCAAGTGGATTTGATTCTTATTTGAAGGTGAACTGCTTCTAGCATTGTCTTCAAGTGGTGAATACATCATTGATAGAGCGCACTTGTATGAAATCAAATGAAATGAACCATTAAATGGACCTTAAGTAGTCATAATTCAGGAACATCAGGGTTCTCAAACCTATTATATTGCTTTTTAAATCGACTTAATTAATTGAATTAAAAGACATCTAATTAAATCTTCATGCTTGTTTACAAACTGTTAATGTTGAGGTATTTGTACGAGGTATTAGCTACCTCATCTAGCCATTTTTTTCTAATTAGCTGTCAATTATATCATAATTAGAACCAATTAGTTTTGTGCTTGTGGCTTGTGTAGTGTTATTCTTAAAAGTGTCAGCCTACTTCTTTATTTAGTTAATGTGATTCACTAATAAATGGATTTTTGAATGCTGATGTAGCCATTATCTTGAACTATAAATTTATAATCAATTTACATGTGATGCAAAAATCTGGCTATATGTTTTTCCTCTGGTGCTTAATGCTCATCTCTGCCATTGATGAGTTCCTCCACGCAACAGTGCTGTCCGCTTTCCTGAGATGTCTCAAATGGCTGTCGTTTAATCTGACATTTGTCCTAAAACCATGCTTTCAATGTGAAACAAATGGTCTATTTATTTGTCTAATTGATTTGATTGGTCTTAATGATTGTCTACATTCAGTCTGATTCAGGTCTGATTCAGCTTGAATCAATCTTTCAGTTCAACTCTAGTTCTATTGTTTTTGCTAGCTGCCAAAACCAGCAAATATAATTATCAGATCATATTTTATGCGAATTTTGAGCTATCAATACACATGATCAATTAAAAAATATATAAATTAATTAAAAATTACTTCTTTAATGTTCCAACCAGCTTTAATTCATACCCAATTATCCGATTCTTGGCTTGCATGAGGGCTTTTTGGCAGTTAAGGTGCCTCTCGAATCACTGGTTTCCTTCTGATCACCCATTCACCACCACCTCGCTCTTAATCACCACTCTCTTCTGAAACGCCTGTTCATTATTTTTCTAGAATTTCAAGTATTTTTCAAAATGTCGTATTTGTTATTTCATTGTTAGCTCTCAAGCATATATGAGCTTTTCATCCTCTAGTGATAGTGCTTCAATATTGATTAGTAAAAATAATTATTTATTATGTTATTGTTATTATTATTATTATTATTGTTATTATTATTATTATTATTATTATTATTATTGTTATTATTATTATTATTAGTAGTAGTAGTAGTAGTAGTAGTAGTAGTAATAGTAGTAGTAGTAGTAGTAGTAGTAGTAGTAGTAGTAGTAGTAGTAGTAGTAGTAGTAGTAGTAGTAGTAGTGGTAGTAGTAGTAGTAGAATTAGCAGTAGTAGCAGCAGCAGCAGTAGTATTAGTAGTAGTAGTAGTAGTAGTAGTAGTAGTAGTAGTAGTAGTAGTAGTAGTAGTAGTAGTAGTAGTAGTAGTAGTAGTAGTAGTAGTAGTAGTAGTAGTAGAAGTAGAAGTGGCTGTGGTGGTAGTAGAGGGAATGTGGGTTGCGGGTAATATATAATTGATTAATAGATTTAATTTGTAGAGTAATTTTTAGAATATTAGTTAATTCAGAGTGTATTATGACAGTTTTAAGCCATTATATTTTGGCCACGATTAGCGCTTCATTAGACTTCTCATTCCAATATCTTTTTTATATTAATTGAAAAATTGTTTTAAATCTTCATTTATTTTAAAGCTCAATCACATTGATCATACGGTAAACGGATAAAAGGTCCTCAGGATAAAAAGTCCTCGGATAAAAAGTCCTTGGATAAAATGTCGTTGGATAAAAAGTCCTCCGGATAAAAAGCCTTCCGGATATTCTTAAAGTTTCAAGGATCACGTATATTTCCTTGAAAAGAAATTTTTTGAAGATTTTTATCCTGAAGACTTTTTATCCGGAAATTTTAATCCGGAGGACTTTTTATCCGTAGGACTTTTTATCCGTAGGACTTTTTATCCGGAGAACTTTTTATCCGGAGAACTTTTTATCCGGAGAACCTTTTATCCTAGAACCGATCATACACGCGCCACCAGAATAACAACAAACACACACACATACAAACACACACACATACAAATACACACACAATCAAACAAACAAATGCATAGAAGCACTACCACAGGCGGTGGGCCAACGAATTCAGCCATGAACACACTGGGTCCGGAGTCAGGCAGGAGATTGGGGGGAGGTGGAGGAGGAGGAGGAAGTGGAGGAGGAGGAGGAGGAGGAGGAGGTCCACAACTGGCAGGCCTTTTCGCTGGAGGCATGCCCAAGCTGAAGAGCACTAACAATGGTGCGTGTCGTGCTGGCTGTTAGTCGCTTTCATTCCTGATCAAATCTGTATCGATAAAATTGTGTTAATTCCAATTATCTATAGAAAATCTACTCTTAAATTGGTGACCCTCCAAATGCCAGCAAACCTACCGAACGGAGGGGGTGCAAAAGCGAAAGGAGTTTCCAGAGCCCCTCCAGCATCGCAGCAAGCGTCTTCCCGCAATGGCGGGGTGAGGCGCCAAAGTTCGATTGCTCCTCCACCGCCTCCACCCAGCATCTCCAGCAAGCCATCCCTCAGCTCACTTGACGTTTCCAAACAACAAGACTTGGTCGGCAGAGGCGCCAATGGCTGTGTCTTCCCGCCGCCCCCTCCCCCTCACCACCAATCTCTCACCACCCTCAACCGACCTCCACCTCCATCACAAAGCACCAAACCCATTTCTTCGGTTCGAGCGCCACCACCACCTCCTCCTTCTCACAACCCCCTGCCTCCACCACCCATTCAATATTCCTCCTCAACCTCCTTAAGCAAACCTCAAACTGGTCGCACCGCCCTGGGAGCGCCTCCACCTCCTCCACCTCGCATCCAGTCCAACAACCCTCCCCCTCCTCCGCCTGCCTTCCTCCCATCCACCAACCGACCACCCCCTCCCCCTTCTCCCATCAACAAAGCCCCTTCCAAAAGAACTTCCGGTGAACTTTTATCTTAGACTATGAAACTATAATCTCTCATCTCTTTTCATTCTTTCTGAATTCATATTCATATAGGATCGGCGGATGGATGCCATCATTCTTTTATTTAAATATATTTTTTATCTTATATTTTATCTTCATTGAGCTTTTAAAACTGTAATTGTTCATCATCATCGTCATCTTCATCGTCACCATCATCTTTCTCTTTATGTATTTTACACGCGCCACTGTGACACTCTATCTTATTTCCTCGGGGTAGGATGCCACTTCACACTAGGCATGCACTTCTCTACGCCTAAAGAATGCCATCAACCCATCAAGCGACATGAAAATGATGTCATATTTTTTCCTCTTAAATTCTTTTATGCTCATTGCCCACCACTCCAGCACCTCCCCTTCTACATTTTCGTTTTACTTTCATAACACCACTTCTTTTCCACCTTTCCATTATTAAAATGTTTCCAAAACCTTTTTTAAAAGTCTTTCTCCCAACTTTTCATCACTTCACTTTTTCATCACCCTCACAAATCCCACTTCTCGACCAAGCATCTACCCATCCACCCAATCGCCGCTCGCAGTTCTCGAGAACAGATTCAACTTCCACAACGACCTGCCACCACCTCCTGCCTCCTTCACCAGAACCATCCATTCCTACCCCTCTCAGAAGACCAAGAGCAACCACTCATCCGCATGTTTGTGTCTTTGTGTGGTCCTTTGTATGGTTTATCCTATGTGTTGATTCGTATATTACCGAATAGGGGTAAATCTTGTATTAGTTAGAGTTTTTTTAAATAAATAATTAATTAGTTTACGTGTTTAAATTCTTTATAATTTTCTTTATTTTCTTATTCCACAGCCAACAGACCCTGTCCACCCCCTCCTCCCCTGTGATCCTTCACCTTCCAGCCATTTGTGTGTGTGTGTGTGTTGTGTGTGTGTGTGTGTCTTTGTATGTGTGTGTGTGTGTGTGTATGTATGTGTCTTTGTATGTGTGTGTGTGTGTGTGTATGTGTATGTATGTGTATGTTTGTGTGTGTGTGTGTGTGCGTGTTTGTGTGATGTGTGGATATGTGTGTGTGAGTGTGTGTGTGAGTGTGTGAGTGTAATTATAATTAAGGTGGAATCAAGTTGAGGGTGCATGATGCAGACTCACAGCCTCCCAGCATCGCCTTCTCATGTCATTTCGCTATTTATATTCTTCCTTTTAGTACTTTCTTAACATTATTATTATTATTATTATTATTATTATCATTATTATTACTATTAGTAATTCTTTTACATTTATTATACCTTTCATCAATTTCCTTACTGTCACTAATTAACTATATTGTATGCTATTGTGTCAGAATCATCATTCTTGTTATTATCGTTATTATTATCATTATTCTCCTTTCTTTGAGAGTGTATTGCATATTTATTGAGCATCTTCCTCCTCCTCCTTCTCCTCCTCTTCCATGTATGGTATCACAAGCATAAATCTAGAATTTCACGCACACAAACATACAATCGAATCAGCAGGCTGTTTAAGGGGTTTCACGGAACTCTACTTTATAGTTATTTCCCATTTAATCTGGCTATTCCGCGCTTCCAAGGGCTAGAGCAAGCTTCTAGCGTTTAAGCTAATTTCCTAAATTATTTTATTTTTATTATTGTTATTATTTATTACTGTCACTATTGTAATCATCAGCACCACTAGGCCACAGTCTCTCCATAACCATCATCATCACCTCTTGACCTCCCATCTGCCTTCCCATCATCATCATCATCATTGCCACGGAATGCTTGTTAAATGAACGTAATCACTTTTTATATATTCTATTACTCAATTACAATGACACTGTAAATAGGAAGCAGAAGAAGAAAAAGAAGAAGTAAGTAAGACAAAGAAACAAACAAACAATGAATCATCTCGATGCAATTTCAGGCGACTCCTCGCATGATTTTCACTCACCATTCCCCAGGCACACCCAACATCACCAAATATACACCCCATAACAACCCTGCATAAGGCGTACACATGCAACACACACAAACACATACAACACACAAACATAAACACACTCACGTGCTGAAAATGTCTGCTACAAGATTGTACATTTGTTCTCATACTTGAATTTTAAGAAACATTTAATTCTCCATATACATATATAAAATCATTAATCCACATTTCTCTGAAAACTATCCTCTGGCGTTGCAAGTATCCAATAAACCAATAAGTTGATTAACTTAAATTATATCCCAAAACAAATATTCATGTTATGTTACATTAAAAAAGTAACAATATTCTTTATTTTGAAACAAATAAAATAAATGAAAGTGACATAATAACACATAAGGATTAAGGTGATTAAAGCATGTCCGATTTTAATTGTTAAAAAAATTAAAACGTATAACACAGCAAGATCAGGTGTTTTTCGTTTTTAATTTTTTCAAAAAAAAAGCTAGTTTTTCTAACAGTGTAGATGCAGGCTTTAAAGTAGACGTCGTTAGAGAACAACGAATGATTATGATAAATAAAAAATAATCTCAATTAAAAAATCATTACGCAAACTCAGTCATTGAGGTCAATCTGAAGAAAATACATTGGTCTTCAATTCACTGAAAAAATTAAAGTAATCAATGTAGCTCTAAGTTTTCTGAGAGTTAATTCAATGGTATTAAAATATTGTAATCAGTTTTTAAAATGTAAAGCTATAAATATTTAATAATTAATTAATTCAATATAAATAATTCATATTACATATTTTATTTGGAGTGCAATTAAAAACTATTGAGACTACCCACACGAAAAGCGCATATGATTGGAGTTCACTGGATGTATATCTGCGAGAAGCGTGAGTTGTAAGCATGCTTAGCTTCTGGTGATGGGGAATTTAGTGGTTGTGTAAGTTGGTGATGATGACTACTATTCAACTCATATTTCGCTAATTCACTAAAAAACAGTGACTGCTTGCAACAACATCATAGTCCCACCCAAACAACAACTCCACGCAACCACCTTCGAGGTTGTTCAGTTTTGTCATGCCTCTAGCCCACATTATGCCGCTGCTGTTCTCAGTTTCGTCGACGATTTGTTTCAAGATGTCATGGCTGTTCTCGTACTTGGGCTGGAAAAACATCGACTTTGGGAGATTGCTGCATGGTATGGACATCACGAACTGAGAGGAGATGGGAGGAAAGTGGTGAAGTAGTGGTAAAATGGCGAAAGACGGAAACAGAAATGTTTTGAAATAGTGCAAATCGGTGGAATAAAAATTAGGAAAATTGACGTGGAAATGCTGTCTTTGTCTACATTACGCAAAAAACTTTTCTTTATCAACACAACCATTCCGATCATCACTCTAGCATCCCTCCAGCCCTGCTCTCAGCTTCTTTTTTATTTCCACTCAAACCATCAGCTTCCCTTTTCTCTCCCATCCCCTCCCTATCTTTCATCCACTCCCTCACTTTCTCTCACCTGTCCCCACATCAGCGATCCCCCTCCCAGGAAGATGCACCAGAGCCACAGGTCCAGATCGAGACTCACCACGTCGAACCAGTCTCCGCCGAACTCGATGATCAGAATCTAGGGTTTTTATATTTTTAAATATGTTTTTGAGTCTTTAACTTCAACAATACTTTTCAAAAGATGTTGAGAATGGTAAATGATTTTATATATGATAAAAAAACAATTCACACGATTTATCTAATTACTCATTCATCATTTTTACTCATTCACTCACTATAACCCTGTTTTTCTGTCCATCACACACCTTCCATAACCCATCTTTCCAATAATAAAATTCGCTTATAAACTTGAAATTCATCTGATCTCACACCAACCCACCAGCCCACCCAACTAAACAACCACACACCAACGCACCCAACTAAACAACCACACACCAACGCACCCAACTAAACAGCCACCCACCAACCCACCCAACTAAACAACCACCCACCAAGCCACCCAACTCGACAACCACCCACCAAGCCACCCAACTCGACAACCACACACCAACGCACCCAACTAAACAACCACCCACCAAGCCACCCAACTCGACAACCACCCACCAAGCCACCCAACTCGACAACCACCCACCAAGCCACCCAACTCGACAACCACCCACCAAGCCACCCAACTCGACAACCACACACCAAGCCACCCAACTCGACAACCACCCACCAACGCACCCAACTAAACAACCACCCACCAACCCACTCAACTCGACAACCACACACCAACCCACCCAACTAAACAACCACCCATCAACCCATGCAAAACAAATTCGTCCCCAATCCACCATTATTCAACATCGCTGCTGGCCCATGATCCAACTTTCCCTTCACCCAACCACCTGGACTAGGAAAGTGGTGATCCAGATCCCTGAGAAGATGGGGTTTTTGTCGAGGTCAGAAAAGACGTTTCGTTGTCCGTGCAGTTTGCGACAGTTGAATTGGTTCGCGAGAGTCATCATGACCTTTAGTGGTTGTGGTTGTAGTTTTAGTAGTTTTGGTGGTGATTAGAGTGGTAGTTGTGGTTGTAGTGGTAGTTATAGTGGTTGCTGTGGTTGAAGTAGTCATTTTGGTGAAGGTGGTAGTTGCGCTTACTTAGATTGATGATACAATTGTTATGGTGTGATGGTATAATTTTAATGGCCGTGATTGTAGTTGAAATTGTTTTTCTATGTGGCAGCGTAGTTGTGGTCGTGTAGTTGTGTTCGTGTAGTTGTGGTCGTGTAGTTGTGGTCGTGTTGTTGTGATCGTGTAGTTATGGGTTAGCAGTTACCGATGTGGTTTTTAAGCGGATTGTGAGTAGATTTTGTGAAAAAAGATTAGCCCAAAATGTAACTCACAAAGGCGTTGAAGATGATGGTGGAGTGCATGGAGGCCTTTTGTCCTTCGACATCAGAAAATCCGTTATCAACGTCAAACCAGTAATCTCCTGGTTGCATTGGTGAGTGAATTGAGAAAATAAGCGAACAATGAATTTATGTGAATTAATGAAAAATGAATGGGTGGATGGAAAATAAATTCAGTGAATTAATGAGCAACGAAAAGGAAAAAATCCCATTCATTAAACGCCATTTTCACATACCAACCTTACCGCAAGCCGCTAACCAACCCCAAATGATGATGGTCACGATCACAGTGAACTGGTAGAGGGCGTGCATCAGGATGTTTCGCATCATGATGTTCGTGATGAGCGGCTGTGTGCGGCCGTAGGGCTTTCGGTTGAGGAGTTCTTCGGTGGGTCGTTCGGTGGCAAGGGCGAGAGAGGCGAGTGTGTCCATGATGAGGTTCACCCAGAGCATTTGGATCGCCTTCAGGGGGGAGGACTGCGTGTGGAGGTGTGGAAGGTTAACGGAGAGTTCATCTAGAGTAATGTTGAAATCTAACTGAAAAATGATTTATGAGTTGATAGAGAGTTAACCTCATGAACGGTAGCTGAATGCTTAACGACTCGGTTTGAACAACTACCGAAAAGAAAAAGTTTTGATTTTACAAAACGGATTTTGTTGTCAGTAGTGCTTAAAACCGGACGGGTATTCGTCATGAATGAAATCCCAGAAATTTGCACTACCAAAACCTTTTAAAAACAAGAAAAACCCATAAATAAACATCTTCCCAACCACCAAAGCCTCTCGCACAGTGATGAAGAGGGCTCCAAAGAAGGATGTGGCAACTGCGACGAGGTTCACGGTGAGTTGGAACTGCAAGAACTTTGAGATCGAGTCGTACACATTCCTGCCCCACATCACCGCCTTCACCAACGACTCGAAGTTGTCGTCTAGAAGGATGATGTCTGAGGCTTCCTTGGCCACGTCAGTGCCTGCTATGCCCTGTGGTGGTGGTGGTGGTACTTTTTCTTTAACGAATTGCCCGATTATTGGAAACGTTTACGTTCTTACCGGCGTGAGGCTGCTTGAAATATTGATAGAATTTCAAAATGTTTTTTCAATGTTTCATTTATTACTTCATCAACTACTATCTCTTTCTCCCCACCAACCACTTCACCATAGCAAAGCCCACGTCGGCAATTTTCAAGGCAGGCCCGTCATTAGTGCCGTCTCCTGTCACCGCCACCACCTCTCTGCGTGTGCAAGGGGAGAGTGTTGTTTCTATATTTACATGATAATATTCAAAAGTTTTTTCTACAAAAAATGACAAGCCATTTTTTATAAAAATTCTATAGCAATCTCAGTATCTCAAATTCCTGTTATTTATTTTCGAAATTTTCCTCTCTTCCCTCTTTTCTATTTCTTTCTCTCTCTCTCTCCTTCTCTTTAATTGCCTCTCCACTTTTACTCCACCCTCCATCTGCACCTCATCTGACTGGTGTTCGACTGGATCATTCCCTTCACCAGGTTGTATTTGTCCATCGGCGATGAACGAGCAAGCACTCGAAGTCTCGGCCACACTTGGTCGAAAAGAGCCTGGTTGATCTGGTGATTGGTGGTGGGTGGCTGGTGGGTAGACGGTCGATGATGGGTAAGATTAAGGTAGTGGACTGAAATAATATTTAAAAAAGCATGACAGATACGAAACTTTTCTACAGTAGCAAATAAATCACACAACAACAGCCACACAACAACAGGCACACTAAAACACTCACAAAACACAAAATGGGTTAGAAAGACAAAATAAAAGACACTACAAAAGAACACAAAGACATTCACCGGAGCATCAGGCTTGGGCCGGATCATGTTGTTGAATGTGGAGCTCTCCAGGATGAGTGAATCATCATTGATCTGCCCGATGATGATGATGATAGTGATGATGATGATGATGATGATGACGATGATGATGATGATCGTGATAAGGGTGATGACAGAAAAAATTCATTGCTGTTGTTGCGATCGTTAAATAATTTTAGACAGCCAAATCGAGTAACTTCTACGTGGTAACCACAACAAAGAGATAAAGAACACAACAACAACACTGGAACATCAGCTCTACAATAGGAAATAAAAATAGAAAAACACAAAAACCACTCTTAAATATGCGCAACTCCACACTACAACAGCAACTATTCTGTGAATAATAAAAATAAAATAATAATAATAATAATAATGCCTTGATGATGCCAGTCTTGTAGGCAATTGAACGGGCAGTCTCGAGACTGTCGCCTGTCAGCATTCGAACCGTGATGCCGGCACTCTGGCATCGTTTTATCGCTTTCGGCACCTGGGAGAGGTTGCAGTGGATGGGTGGCTCAAAACCAAAGATAATGTCAATGTCTTAAAGAGATTAGATTGTACTTACAAACGACCACAAGCTATTATAACCTTACAGCCACACCATTCTACTTACAACAACACAACCACGTCAATGCAAACACACCACCACAACTACATCATCACAACTACATCACCACAACTACATCACCACAACCACACAGCACCACAACCACACAGCCCAACAACCACAACCACACACTTCACTCCACTACTACCACAAAATCACACCACAACCACAACCACCACAACCACACACCACCAAAACCAAACAGCACAAAAACCACAACCACATACGTCACACCACCACTACCACAAAACCACACTAAAACCACAACCACCACTACCACAAAACTACACTAAAACCACAACCACCACAACCACACCATCACAAGCAACCATAACCACACACCACCACAACCACACACCACCACAACCACACACCACCACAACCACACACCACCACAACCACACACCACCACAACCACACACCACCATAACCACACCATCACAAACAACCACAAAAACACACCACCCCAACCACACACCACCACAACCACACACCACTACAACCACACTACCACAAAACTACACTACAACCACAACCACCTCAACCACACCATCACAAACAACCACAACCACACACCACCACAACCACACACCCCCACAACCACACACCACCACAACCACACACCACCACAACTACACACCACCACAACCACACCATCACAAACAACCACAAACACACACCACCCCAACCACACACCACCACAACCACACACCACTACAACCACACTACCACAAAACCACACTACAACCACAACCACCTCAACCACACCATCACAAACAACCACAACCACACACCACCACAACCACACACCACCACAACCATACACCACCACTACCACAAGAGCACACCACAACCACACACCACCACAACCACACATCACCACAACCACACACCACCACAACCACACACCACCACAACCATCACAAACAACCACAACCACACACCACCACAACCACACACCACTTCAACCACACTACCACAAAACCACACTACAACCACAACCACACACCACCACAACCACACACCACCACAACCACACACCACCATAACCATCACAAACAACCACAACCACACACCACCACAACCACACACCACTTCAACCACACTACCACAAAACCACACTACAACCACAACCACACACCACCACAACCACACACCACCACCACCACAAGAGCACACCACGAGCACACCTCAGGCCTCACGGGGTCTTCAATGCCAACGATGGCGACAGAGATTAGGTTGTTGACGATATGGTCGGCATCGTCCCAGTTTATGTCCCCAGGCATGAGGGTTTCGTATGGTCCAGGTGAGCCTGTGAAAGGGTGGAGGTGGGTAGATGGTGGAAGGGTGGAGGTGGGTAAGTGGTGGAAGGAAGGTGGATAGATGGTGGAAGGGAGGTGGGTAGGTGGTGGAAGGGAGGTGGGTAGATGGTGGAAGGGTGGAGGTGGGTAAGTGGTGGAAGGAAGGTGGGTAGATGGTGGAAGGAAGGTGGGTAGATGGTGGAAGGAAGGTGGGTAGATGGTGGAAAGGTGGAGGTGGGTAGATGGTGGAAGGGTGGAGGTGGGTAAGTGGTGGAAGGGAGGTGGGTAGATGGTGGAAGGATGGAGGTGGGTAAGTGGTGGAAGGGAGGTGGGTAGATGGTGGAAGGATGGAGGTGGGTAAGTGGTGGAAGGAAGGTGGGTAGGTGGTGGAAGAGTGGAGTTGGGTAAGTGGTGGAAGGAAGGTGGGTAAATGGTGAAAGGGAGGTGGCTAGGTGGTGGGAGAAAACTAATGGTTTGAGAAAAATGGTTTCAAGAACATTTAGTCGATTTTTAACCATCATTTTCTTAAAAAAACTATTGCATCGCCTTAATTAATTCTGTTCCGTTTTCTCAACTTCCATCATCATATTCCACCACGACCACTCACCAGAGTTTATGATGTCTTTGAAGGCAATGCACAGTGTTCTCATGCCGTCGGAAGCCATTGAGTTTGTCACGTTGGTCAGTTTCTACATCGTGGTAATTGTGTTTTTTTTCAGATTTTTTGGCAATAAAATACGATTTAACAAATAAAATTTCTGGATATGATTCAATGGGTTCAATACTTAAACATAATGAGAAAAAAAACAATTAAAATATTTTTTTTAAATAAAGAAATAAATAAATAATCAGGCTTAATACTTAGATCAAAAACAGTAGAAAAGTAAAATAAATGTAAACCCGAAAGGTATTAAAAATTGTATTGTAACAAGTTTCGAAAAATACAGTAAAGTAAAATGAAGTAAACAACCTCTGCTTGACTGGCATATGTCTGCGTGTCTCCTTTTTCTCCTAGTACGTACTTGCATCTGGATGGTTGGGTGCATGCATGGTTGGGTGCATGGATGGCTGGATGCATGGATGGTTGGATGCATGGATGGCTGGATGCATGGGTGGTTGGGTGCATGGATGGTTTGGTGCATGGATGGTTGGGTGCATGGATGCTTGGGTACATAAATAGTTTTGCGCATGGATAATGAATGAATTAGTATTACAAAAGTCCACTTCCTCTTCATCCTGCATTCTCTCCCACATCCTCCTCTCCTCCTCATTCTCTTCATCCTGCATTCCTTCCCACATCTTTCTCATTCTCTTCATCCTTCTCACTCTCCCACATCCTCCTCATCCTGCATCCCCTCCCACATCCTCCTCATCCTTCCACATCCTCCTCATCCTCCCACATCCTCCTCATCCTCCCACATTCTCCTCATCCTCCCACTTCCTTCTCATCCTCCCTCATCCTCCTCATCCTCTTCATCCTCCCACATTCTCCTCATCCTCTTCATCCTCCCACATCCTCCTCATCCTCCTCATCTCCCTCATCCTCCTCATACTCTTCATCCTCCCACATCCTCCTCATCCTCTTCATCCTCCCACATCCTCCTCATTCTCTCACATCCTCCTCATCCTCTTCATCCTCCCACATCCTCCTCATCCTCTTCATCCTCCTCATCCTTTTCATCCTCCCACATCCTCTTCATCCTCCTCATCCTCCCACATCCTCCTCACCCTCCCACATCCTCCCCATTCTCCCACATCCTCTTCATCCTCCTCATCCTCCCACATCTTTCTCATCCTCCTCATCCTCCTCATCCTCCCACATCCTCCTCACCCTCCCACATCCTCTTCATCCTCTTCATCCTCCCACATCCTCCTCATCCTCCTCATCCTCCCACATCATTTTCATCCTCCTCATCCTCCCTCATCCTCTCACATCCTCCCCATCCTCCCCATCCTCCCACATCCTCTTCATCCTCCCACATCCTCCCCATCCTCCCACATCCTCTTCATCCTCCCACATCCTCTTCATCCTCCCACATCCTCCTCATCCTCCCACATCCTCTTCATCCTCCCCATCCTCCCACATCCTCCTCATCCTCCTCATCCTCCCACATCCTCCCACATCCTCTTCATCCTCCCACATCCTCTTCATCCTCCCACATCCTCTTCATCCTCCCACATCCTCCTCATCCTCCCACATCCTCCCCATCCTCCCACATCCTCCTCATCCTCCTACATCCTCTTCATCCTCCTCATCCTCCCACATCCTCTTCATCCTCCCTCATCCTCCTCATCCTCCTCATCCTCCCACATCATTTTCATCCTCCTCATCCTCCCTCATCCTCTCACATCCTCCCCATCCTCCCCATCCTCCCACATCCTCTTCATCCTCCCACATCCTCCCCATCCTCCCACATCCTCTTCATCCTCCCACATCCTCTTCATCCTCCCACATCCTCTTCATCCTCCCACATCCTCCTCATCCTCCCACATCCTCTTCATCCTCCCCATCCTCCCCATCCTCCTCATCCTCCTCATCCTCCCACATCCTCCCACATCCTCTTCATCCTCCCACATCCTCTTCATCCTCCCACATCCTCCTCATCCTCCCACATCCTCCCCATCCTCCCACATCCTCCTCATCCTCCCACATCCTCTTCATCCTCCCCATCCTCCCACACCCTCCTCATCCTCCCACATCTTCTTCATCCTCTCACATCCTCTTCATCCTCCTCATCCTTCCACATCCTCTTCATCCTCTTCATCTTCCCACATCCTCTTCATCCTCCCACATCCTCCTCATCCTCTTTATCCTCCCACATCCTCTTCATCCTCCTCATCCTCCCACATCCTCTTCATCCTCCCCATCCTCCCACATCCTCTTCATCCTCCCACATCCTCCCACATCCTCCTCATCCTCCCACATCCTCTTCATCCTCCCACATCCTCTTCATCCTCCTCATCCTTCCACATCCTCTTCATCCTCTTCATCCTCCCACATCCTCTTCATCCTCCCACATCCTCCTCATCCTCTTCATCCTCCCACATCCTCTTCATCCTCCTCATCCTCCCACATCCTCTTCATCCTCCCCATCCTCCCACATCCTCTTCATCCTCCTCATCCTCCCACATCCTCTTCATCCTCCCCATCCTCCCACATCCTCCTCATCCTCCCACATCCTCCCCATCCTCCCACATCCTCCTCATCCTCCCACATCCTCCCCATCCTCCCACATCCTCCTCATCCTCCCACATCCTCTTCATCCTCCCACATCCTCTTCATCCTCCTCATCCTTCCACATCCTTTTCATCCTCTTTATCCTCCCACATCCTCTTCATCCTCCTCATTCTCCCACATCCTCCTCATCCTCCCCATCCTCCTCATCCTCCCCATCCTCCCACATCCTCCCACATCCTCTTCATCCTTCCTCATCCTCTTCATCCTCCTACATCCTCCTCATCCTGCATCCCTTTCCACAAACTTCTCAAGGATGTACTCAGTGGCCCCTTTGACGAGCACTCGATAAGTTCCCGCCTTGCTCGGATGACGTATCACCGTTGCCATGTACTTGCGCTCAGAATTAAAGGTGAAGACCTGTCATTGCAGGAAGTGAATTGATGGATGAATGGATGAATTTATGGATGATTGGATGAATAGATGGATGATTTTGGATGAATAGATGGATGATTTTTGGATGAATAGATGGATGAATTGATGAATAGATGGATGATTGGATGAATAGATGAATGATTTTTGGATGAGTGGATGGATAGATGTTTAAATTGATAGATATTTAAATGGATATATGGTTAAATAGATAGATAGTTGAATGAATGGATGGATGAATAAATGTTGGTATGGATGAATGAATGGATGGATAAATTGTGATAGAGATGAATGAATGAAGATATGAATGGATAGATGGATAAACGGTTGTATGGATGAATTGCTGAGATAAACACCTTAACGAAAGAGTTTTCTGGGTTTGTCTCTCTAATTCCCTTGTAGTCGGTGTTCAAGTTTGTAAGGAAAGACAACAAGGCACACTCTGTTTTGTTTCCTACCTTAAGAAATTAGTGAATGATGATGGGTGGTTGGTGATGGGTGGTTGGTGATGGGTGGTTGGTGATGGGTGGTTGGTGATGGGTGGTTGGTGATGGGTGGTTGGTGATGTGTTGTTGATGAATGTATTAATGGTGATGACGGGTGGGTGATGATGAATGGATTAATGATGATGATGGGTGGTAGATGATGATGAGTAAGGGATGCTAGTGATGAGAGAGAAAAGTTCGATGATGAATTATTTCAACAGTCATGATGGGTGGTGGGTTACTTACTTGAAGCGGTAGTTTATTATGCGTGTCGCTCGGCTGTGAAGAATAATTACTACATCAATACCATATCACAATTCCCTCAGAGTGTGAATAAATTTAATTTTACAAACACAAAATCAAAAAGCGAACCAAATTCATTATTTATACCTAATTCAAATTTTCAAAAATCCAACGCAATCAACCAAACGGTACCCACAATGATCTTGGAGGTAAATGAACTGTTCAGACTTATGCACTGCGTGATGACGTCCACTGCGGTGCTGTTCAGGTCTGTGTCGCTCGGCGGATTGTCAACGAAGTGCCTTCCTGGTAGTTTGTGGAAGGTAGGGAGGGGAGGAAAGAGGAGGAGAGGAGAGAAGAGAGAAGGGGGGAATACAAAAAAGGGTAGAGAAGAAGAAAGAAGAGGAAGAGAGGGGAGAAGAGGGATGGGATTAGTGGTGGTGTTTGGGATGGTTTGATGCTTTTCACAAGTTCCTACTTGGTTTGTGTTTGTTTGAAGCCGTTATTGATAATTCGAAGCTGATGTTTGGAGCGATAAAAACAAAGGTTCAAGAAAATTGGAACTTTTATAGACTTCAACGTCACTACCACTCCAGATGCCAACCACAACATCATTACTCTGTTACACTAAAAATACATTGCACACTCACCAGCCACACTACAGTCAAACTATTGTCACCCTTACAAACCACAGCAAAACCATACTAACCACGTCACATTAAAACCACACACAAACCATAAATACACAGTCCCACACACACATAACAACAACAACCACACACTCATAACAACAACAACAACAACAACACACACACTCACCAGCCACATGGATTTGCATGACGGTCATCCGATTGGTGGTCAGGGTGCCTGTCTTGTCGGAGCAGATGGCTGTCGCGTTTCCCATCGTCTCGCAAGCGTCCAGGTGTCGCACGAGGTTGTTGTCGAACATCATTCGCTGGCGAGTGTGTGGTGGTGGGATGGTGGGATGGTAGTAGATGGGTAGAAGTGTGAAGATAGACATTGGTGGAATAAGGATGTTCAAACTTTTTTTTAGAGAACTAATTAGGGTAAAAAAACTCTTTTCAAACTTACTATCGTCTCAACTATAATGTTTTCCACCATCTCAACCATCTTACACCACCACCGTAAAAAGTAGCAGCATCTCAACTCGCCCTTTTCGCCCCTCTTTCAAACCACACACCCTGACGGAGTAGGCAAGGGCTAGAGTAACAGCGAGTGGCAAGCCTTCAGGCACAGCCACCACCAGCACTGTCACTCCTATGATGAAGAACTGTAAGTAGTACTGGATGTATCTGTGCATGAAAGGAAAAGTGAAACTTAAACTTGAGATTTTTTTGAATATGATGATGATCTTAACTTATTCGATAAATTCTGTTAGATTTATTGTCATTGACTTCACTTTTTGTAAATCTTCAACTGAAAACTATTTCTACATCATTCCTACAACAAAACAGTTTAAATTAGAGCATCACAGCGTCACAACCACAATATAACCACCATAATCTTATCAGTGTCACTATCGTAAACGCACCCTAATCACCATTTTATCAACATCAACACCCACTCCACCACTACCATCACTACATCAAAATCACAACCACGTCACTTGTTGTGCCACGGTTTATCTTCAAGGATGAACGTGACGATCGAGAACCTCAGAACCATGATGAGGACTGTCATGACGGCTATGATGGTGCCTATGTTGTTGTGGGAGGAAAGATTGTTGTTGTGTGGTTGTTGTGGAAGAGTTATTGTGGTGTGGTTGTGGGGGTATGGTTGCTGTGGTGTCGTTGTGGGGGTGTAGTTGTTGGGGTGTCGTTGTGGTCGTGGGATTGTTGTAGTGTGATTATTGTTTTAATATTCATCTACCCACCTATGTATCCAATCTTGATGGCCAACAACGTCAACTTCGCCTGCAACACTGACTTCTCCTTGCTCTTGGGCCGCTTCAGTTTATCGTTAACTGGTTCTCCGAGCTGATACACAGTGGTGTAATTTGGACGTGTGTGTTGATTGTGTGTAATGCAAAGTGTGGAATTTTTAATGTGTGATGCGTTTCAATGTGTTTATGTGCGTTGTAGTGTGAATAAAGGTTTGACATTTAATTTAACCTCATTTTTCTTATCCGAGGTTTTATCTGTCAGAAGGATGGTGATTCAAGTAACCATGGTGTAATCAATAGTTCGCTACGTTTGTTCCCACCAGACCACACCACACCAAACCAAATAACATTACATTACATTATAAAATCGCTTCTCAACATCATTTTCTCCATCAACTTTACAACCAACGTTGTAACACCAACACAGTATCACCACGAAACCATTGCCCACCATCTATGGTCGAAGTTGAAGTAACGCCAGCTAGGAGGGTGTAGATAGATCCTGCCTGGCTGTTGACTCCAACTGCCGTCACTACCATCCTTCCCGTGCCCTCCATTATGTATGTGCCTGTGTGTGCGTGGGTGGAAAGTGGCTTTTGTGGTTGTTTAATCGTGGGTGTTGGTTCTGATGAAAAGGTATCATGGCACTTGTGAAAGATTGGCTAAGTCTTTGAAATGGTCAGCCCACATTTTAAAAAATCGTCTTTAAAAACTTAATAGTTTAAAATATTTTCTCTTATTCTGAAAATCACCAACAACTCGTCATCACTCGACCATCAACGACTTTTCCCATGTCCTCTCTCTTTCCAGTACATGCATCCATCGATCTTAACCCGATCCAACCCTCACCAGAGAAGAGCATGGGGTCCTTGTTGGCTCCCTTCTTCACCAGTTCAGACTCCCCGGTGAAGGAGCTTTCATCGGCCTGGAGGTCGTTCGACTCGATGACGATGCCGTCTGCTGCCATCAAGTCTCCTGTGTGGTGGTGTCGTTGTGTGGTGGTGTCGTTGTGTGGTGGTGTGTGGTCGTTTGTGGTTGTTTGTTGTCGTATATGGTTTGTATATAGTTATGTGGAAGTCTGTGGTGTATGATGGTGTTTTTGGTGGTGTGTTATTCGTGGTGTGTGGTGGTGTGGAGTGGTGTAGTGGTGTTGGTGGCATTGTTTGTATTGGTGGTGTGTAACGCGTAACAATAAAGGGCAGAAAGTGATTGCGGGAAAGTAGGAGATAGACAAGCAGATAGATAGACAATGAGAAGCAGAAAAGTATGGTCGTTGTAATTTATCAGTAAATCTCGGTTCTCATCGCTTATAATTCAATCACCCTCTGTTGATTTCTACATTCTTTTACACTTCCTACTCACCATACTTCACGATACAAATGTCTCCGACGACAATGTCGTTGACGGGCACTTGGATGATCTTGCCATCCCTCATCACATCGCGATGCTGAGTGTCTTCAATTTTCAACTTTTGATGTGTTTACAGAGGGTTTCAAAGGAAAACCTTGAGTTCAGTTACGTTCTTAAATAGAAGAATTCCAATTTATTGCCATATTCACTAATATCCTCAAACGTTATCTTTGTACGCCCATACCTCTATTCACATACCTGTAAGCCTCTGAACTGTCTCTCCTTTTTCCAATCATTGATTGAAGTCACCAAGACCACAACGACCACTGCCATCAGGATCGCTACTCCTTCCACCCACACTGGACCCTCTGTATGCGGGTGGGAAACAAAGAAAGGATGGTGCAGTGGTGGCAGAAAGATGATGTGTGGAAGGGATGATGCGGTGTGATGATATGTGGTAAAGGATGAGAAGATATGTTGTAGTTAAGAAAAAATATGAAAAAAGTTTTTAGATGTAAGTGAAGCCATTTTATTTAACTCCTACAAAAGCCAAAAATCCACAGAAGACTAGTCCTCGCCATGGGCGGTGATCCTGGGGGGGTCTTGGGGCCCGGACCCCCCCCCCCCTTTCCCCCATTTTTTTCAATACAAAAATTTTAAAACTTTTGTTTTGATGTGAATATAATCGTCAAACATGGTATAAAACACAATTTTTACATAGTAATACATTATTTATATTTATAGCTGTCTAAGAAAAAAACTATTCATTGCTTACTTGAGTATTCTTTTTAAAAGAGGAGTTAAAACATGTTTTTTTAGTGGAGGGAGGGGGGTCCGGACCCCCCCCCCCCCTAGAATTGTCCATGCTGGGTAGGACCCTCCCCCCCCAGATTTGCCACAGATCGTCGCTTGAGGTCCTCACACTCCAAGATATTACAACCATGATTCCATAGAAACACTATTACCACTATTATATCAACACTCCACTACCTCCTTCATCCTCGGGATGCTCGTGTGTTCCACTCAGGTTGAAGCCCAAGGCGAGGGATACAGAGGCAGCGACCATGAGGATGATGAGAGTGGTGTCCTTGATGGACTCGAAGATGAATTGCGCAAAGTGCTTCATGGGCTTGAGTGGGATGACGTTCCTCCCGAACTTTTGTTTCCGTTTCTCGAGGTCTTCAGGACTGCCTGTCAGACCTGGTCAGGTTTGATGGCGTGGTAGGAGGCGTCTTTGAAAGATTGTTTTGTGTCTAGCATTGACTTCTTTCTCACATTATCCACACCTACCCTTTGTTCTACAATAATTTTTCATCCATCTACCATCTCACATCATTCCACCCGCTATTCCATTTCTTCAACCTTCTTCCACCAATATACTATCTCCCATTTTCCTCCCACTATTTCATTTTCTTCAACCCACTCTCGCCTCCACTCACCATTCGCCCCTGAAGTTTCCAGAAGTTTGCAAATGTCTAGAGCGCCGTTGGGGAAGTGGGACTTGAGGTGGTTGATGGCCGCCTGCCCCCGCAAACTCATCAACTCCACCAGTTCCTTTGTCGTTATTTCGAAAGACTTGCCGTCGGAAATATTCTGTCAATGTTGGTGTTGTTGTTGTTGTTGTTATTGTTGTTGTAGTTGTTGTAGTTGTAGTGGTGGTGGGAATGGAATGGTGTTCAATTAATCATTAAATCAAATATCTTTATATAACGCTTATTTATGTAATTTAAAAACGTTTCATGAATTCAGGAGCGGTGTTGTTGTTGTTGTTGTGGTTGTTGTGGTTATTATTGTTGTTGCTGTTGCAGGTAGTAAGGCTCTTTGGTTGTTTTTGTTCATTGGTGTTGTTGCAGAAAGAAAAGATGGATAAAGTAATAAGATAGATAGATAGATAGATAAAGTATCTTTGGGAATTTCGAATAAATGATGAATAAGTTGAGGTGGTAACAAAAATAGAAAGGAAGCTAGCAAAACCTCACCACTACTTTCCGTCTCCTGCAATGGTTACAATTAAATAAGGTTAGGCAACGAGTCTTTCAAGCATTTAAAATTGTTTATCGATAGAACACATCTTTTGAGTATAATTTTATGTATATTTAAATGCTTTTTCAAGATATTTTTAGGCATTGATTATCTTATAAGGGTTTGAAGTTGCAAATGTCTTGAAGAAGAAATGATTAACGGGTGAAAGAGTATTAGGCGGAGGAAGATGGGTGGATGAGAGAAGCAATCAATCAATCAATCAATCAATCAATCAATCAATCAATCAATCAATCAATCAATCACTAATTATTTGTATAGCGCCCTTTGCTAAGTGAACAAAAGCGCTCAACAAGAAAGAGATAGATTCAAAGTGAAATGTGTGGGTGAACAGACAATTGAAGAGTTTACACACGCAAACTTACTTTCTCAAACCAAGGCATTCCATTTTGGCACGATGAGTTGTCCTAAGCGACGAAGAAAGAGTCCTAGTTTGAATTCAAATGAGCACCTTAGACAGGTTCAATGATCCTTTATTTCAAGCTGGTCACAGACTATGCCGTTTGAAAATACGTTAATTTTGAGTTTTTCATGTATGTGACCTATAAAAAATGAAGTTTTTAAATTTTCAAAAACCGTTAAACTATAAAAACGTCACATTTCAACTAACCTTGTGGAATTCTCATTATTATTCTCTATTATTGTACCTTTTTTTACAAACAGTTTAAATTGTAAAAAATAAATTCAAAATCATTAGAAAAATAGTTTCCAATAAAATTATTTTAAAATGTAAATATAGCAAAATTCACAATTTTTGTTATGAAAATTACTAAAACAACATGATGACGACACAGATATTTAACGTTCGCTTTAGCCGAAAATGTGTGCATGACTGAAGCTCCATTGTCACTGGAAAGACCAATCGGAAAAAGAATATTCTAACTCTTTCCTATTTCAAGTTGAAATGTTTAAATTGAACTCGAGGAATTTTTTATTTAATTTTTTTAAATGCTTTTTTAATACTATATTTAAACTATCTGTGTGTTTTGTAAAAGTTATGTAACTATAGTATAGACGAAAGCCACTAAATAGGCTTTTTTCGATTTTTTTACCACAGAAAATATGCTATATTATATAGGCGTTCATTTACAAAAGCACAAATAAACAAGGAAAATCTTTGCTCAATGTATTTAAAGCTTAAGATCTTAGTAGATTCTTTGTTAATATTTGAAGTGAAATAAAATGGGCAGTTCAAAAGTTGAAATGATACAAGATATTCAAGTTTCAGTGAATCAAACATTTTGAATTAATAGTGTTAAAACATAAATAAATATCGCATCTAACAAAAGGCCAAAATTTTTAAAACAGATTTTTCCGAAAAAAAGGTTTATATCATAATTAAAAAGCTTAAAACAAAACAAATGTTTGCAAAGATATTCAATACAAAACCCGATAACCAAACAATCGAAGGACTATTCAACAGACGCAGCATTGTTTCTAATTCGCTTTCTCTCTATTCTTTTTCTATAAATTAAGAAACAAATTACTTTTTGCAATTGCGCTAGAAATTTTAGTGAAGCGAGATGACTTTGAAACTCTTGTTCTTGGCAGTGTTGCTGGATGTGGCGTTTGCGGAAACTAGAAACTACAGTGAGTTTTTTCATTAGTTTAAATCATACTTTTAGTCAATTTAACAGCATTAACTATTTATAACACCATTGAGTTGAATACATTTAATAACTTTTTAGGGTTTGGAAAAGAGACTGTTAAGCTGAAAATGTATACAGATTACGACATTGATGATAAAACCGGATATAAAAAAGAAGAGAAAATGACATCTGAAGAATGCGTAAAAAAATGTGGGACTTATGCCGACTGTAATGTCCTTTTGTGGTGTGATGGAGGCCACTGCTGGACAAGCGATAAACTGATTCATCCCTTAACCGGGCTTGTACACGGAAATAAGAAATGCAGGGTTGTCGAAGTTGTCAGAAAGCATCAAGAAGCCGCTAAAGCAAGCATTGAAAAAGAGATTGAAGCGAAAAAAGTGAAGGAAGAACAAGAGAGAAAAGCAAGGGAAGAAGAAGCCTTCGACGCAGTTTGTCTTGAGTATTAGAAGCTCAACTATGATAAGGATGACTGAAAACATAAATTGTTAAAGGAATAACTCAGTGAAAATGACATTTTATATAAATATAAAAATAGCATTTATTAAGAAATTGCTGATTAAAAAACATTATTTATGGGTGAACGAGTGTGTAACTGTCAATGTTTGAATGCAAATAGGCAGCCTTAGTGGCCTGGAAGCCCGTTCGGGTTTAAGCCACTATAAAAATGCTCGTCGTTATTATTTTTTTTACTTAATATTGATATATCTATTTCAACCAACGTGTTGTTGAAAATAAAAGTTGAAATATCTATCTCAACTACCAATAAAACACTTCTAGATAAACGACAGACTTAGCATGATGAAGAGTTCTAACCCGATCACTATGTAAAGCATTAAAACTCATTTACCCAATGGACTCTTTACCATTTTGGTTTATTCTGGTTCCATCACAATATGGAAAGCACTGTGCAGTATGATGGGTGGATATAAAATGCCTTTGAAATCCGCAGTGGCGTCACACCCGGCCAGACGGCAGTTTTTCAACCTGGCTCGACTGAATACAAGAAGTCAAACACGAAAAGTGACGATCGTAGGATATTTGGTTCTTCTATCAATCAATCTAATTCATTTCTATAGCGCTCTTTCCTCAAATTCAAGAGCGCTCGTAAATAAATTTGTTAGACAGATATGTCTTCATATGTTCTTCTATCAAACGAGAGCGAGCATCCGCCCTTGAACAAGAACAATATTTTTTTTAAAGCTATTTAAGTACTAGGGAACAAATGTTTAATTTCTTTATTGAAACTATTGATAAAAAAATAACATTAGTAACAATATCCCAGCAATGAATCGACGTCTCGACCACATCTAGTTCTTCATCCTCTCATACAACATTCCGTCAACAATGTCATGCAACCTTAAACATACTTTCGTATTGTTAATTGGTGTTGACGATAAGGGCATAAATAATAGAAATGATAACTATTAAAATATAAAACAATAACAAAATAAAAAATAATCATAGAAATAATTATAGCAACAACACGAGTGGCAACCAGAAAGAAAAAGTACCAACGGAAGCTAATTCGAATTTATAGTCAGTCCCACAAAACAACCATGAATGAATGAATAACTTAGTCGATTTAACGTGGTTGAGACGCAAGCACCCCAACACAGAGATTTCCCTGAATCTTTGTCTCGAGTGCTCGATGTTCCTTCATGTCTTCATTTCATGTGTGGAACACTCGAGAAAGGCATTACACACCCGTCCTCCAAACCCTATCCCCTCATAATCATCATGCAACTATTCACTCCCTTCATCCCATTACGGCTTGTCATTCGCCAATCCCATCTAAATCCAACTGTTAATCCTCCTCTTATCCCACTACGATTTGTTATCCACCCCTCAACCACATCCACATCCTCCTCTGGTACCATCCCCCATCACTCCGCCCCTACTGCTCCCTTGACGTGGTCGAGTGCCTGTTGGAGACAGATCGCCAACAGGTCATCCACCTCTTCTGTGTCGCATTCTGGGTCGATGTCGAAGTCCTGTGATTGTTGTGGTTGTTGTTGTTATGATCATGTGGTCGTAGTGATGAGATGATTGTGGTCGTGTCATGGTGGTTGTGTGGTGTTGGTGGTGTGGTTAAACGTACTTGAAAATGGGAAATTTTATATAAAAAAATGGCGAAGGAAATAGTAAACATTTGTTGGGGCACCATAAAACACCGCACTACTCCCCACTACGCCTCACACCACACCAAACAACCAAACCCGCCCGCCCACACCTGACCATCACACCGATCAAGCCACCTCGTTGATGGTCTTGAGGAGTTTGGCGATCATCTTGCGGTTGTTGGAGAGTTTGGTGGAGGAGGCTTCGGTGGACGCCTTGTGGCTCTGCGCCTCTTGCTGGAAACTGCTCACTAACTGCATGCCGTGGTGGTGGTGGTGAGTGAAGTGGTGAGAAGGGGGGAGGACATGTGGCGAGGGGTGGTGAGTGAGACCAAATCATTCAAATCAGGACTAAGTGACATCCACGCATTCGGTGCAGCTTTAGTGAGAACATGGAAGAAGCGAGAGTAAGGACGTGGTGATGGGAGTGCCTCGTGGAAGAAAAAGAAGAAGAGATGAAAGTTGACTTTATTATTATTTGTATTAACAGTTCCGACCTTCCTGAGGCCCTTCTCGTACTGGTCGAAGAAGTCGTCCAGCGGGAAGGAGGCCAGTTGGCGATTGGGCAGCGAGGAGACCATCTCCTTGTCCATCGGCCAATTAGGCGGCAGGAAGTATCTCAGACATGTTCTGTGGGAATGTGTTCGAATTGTAAAGTATATACGAATGCACGCACGCACGCACGCAAGCAAGCAGACACATACAAAGACACACAAAGACACACGCACACACACACACACACACACACACACACACACACACACACACACACACACATACACACACACATACACACACACACACACACACACACACACACACACACACACACACACACACACATACACACACACACACACACACACACCGACACATACACACACTCACACACACACCGACACATACACCCACACAAATACCGACACATACACCCACCCACACACACACACACCCACACCCACACACACCGACCCACCCACACACATACACACAAACCGACACCGACACATACACACAAACACACCCACACACACCTGTATCCATTGGAAATCTCCTCGTACACCTGCATGGAGGCGGTATCGGGCGTGAGGGAGGTGGCAGGGTTGGTGGAGGAGGATGGCGTTTCCGCTCCATTAGACTCGCTGTCGACACTCGCCTTTGCAGACGCTCTGGCTTCGACGCCCTCTGGCTCGTCCTGAGAAGGTGCTCCAGAAATACACTTCTCACTAATCAAAGCATCCCATTAACTTTATAGTGTAACTGAATTCGTCTACCACTGAGGTTAACAATGACGGGGAGGCGGGAAAGACTCCGCGGTACAACAGCGCAACACTACACTGCACGCACGGCGCAGCAGCACACACCTCTACGATCTGCAGGTCGTGGCTCTCCTTGTTGAAGACAAAGTCCTTGATGCCGTGGTAGAAGGAATCCAGCCTCACCTTGCACGTCCTCACGCCCTCCTCCACCACCTCGCCCAGTGACCTTCGTGATGTCAAGGCGGTGTGATGTGTGGTTTGATGGTTGTGGTGTGATGTGTGGTTTGATGGTTGTGGTGTGATGTGTGGTTTGATGGTTGTGGTGTGATGTGGTTTGATGGTTGTGGTGTGATGTGGTTTGATGGTTGTGGTGTGATGTGGTGTGTGGTAGTTGTGGTGTCGTAGTTATGGTGTGTTGGGATGTGGTAGTTGTGGTGTAGAAGTTATGGTGATTTGGTGTGTGGTAGTTGTGGTGTAGAAGTTATGGTGATTTGGTGTGTGGTAGTTGTGGTGTCGTAGTTATGGTGTGTTGGGATTAGAGGTCGGACATGGACGATTTTTCATTCCCGGTCCCGTCCCGTTCCCGAAATTTTTTTTCCCGTCCCGTCCCGTTCCCGATGGGCCATCAGAATTTTGATTCCCGTCCCGTCCCGTTCCCGAAATTTTTTTTCCCGTCCCGTCCCGTTCCCGATGGGCCATCAGAATTTTGATTCCCGTCCCGTCCCGTTCCCGAAATTTTTTTTCCCGTCCCGTTCCCGAAATTTTTTTGAGGTCTCTTTATTCATTTCCACTGCCGTTATCACTGGTCCCAAACTTGCTAGTCCTAAATTTTTTTATTTGAAAGTCAAAAAATATTTTTTTTCGAAACAAACACGCTTCAAATATATATTGAGATAAAAGTAATGAAGTTAGTCATTGTTTTTAACTAATTAAATCAAGACTTTATTGCTTTTAACGCGCGTTAAACCGTCCAGAGTTTCAGCTTTCAAATTAGATGATCTTGGGTCTGAAGTTAAACGACCACATGTTGAAAAATTCCGTTCACAGGGAATAGAACTTGCAGGTATACTAAACAACATTTTGGCTACTTCTTGTAGTATTGGAAAATTGTTCATTTTACTCCAATAAAATAAAACATCTTTATCATCTTCAATTTTGTTGGGACGTAATTGTGAATATTTGTACAATTCATCCTCTTCTGAATTTTCTTCCTCGTTCATTATTATTAATTCATCAATAATGTTAGAAATATGTTTTTTAACAGCATTCTTATTCTCCACAACTGCAAAAATAAAATCATTCGTATAATTTGATAGTATAATAAATGTATTATAATTTTTACGTTATAAAAACAAACATAATAGGGTTAAATAACCATAATTTGTATCTTTTTTTTCAACAGAACTGCAGCTTGGCCTGGCTGTACAAAATGGAATTAAATTTTCTCTAATGAAAGTCTTGGTATTTATTTCTTGTTCTATCCCAAACTCTTTTCTTATTATTCTTTTATACTGAGGATGCAACAGACATGCTGCCATATGAATAAGATCAATGGGCATCTTTTCTTTTGTCGAAATGATCAACTGAGCAATCAACTGGAAATTAAAAAGTCAAATTCAAAGTATTAATTTACGAAATAAAAAAAATTAACTTACCAGTTTGATTTCATTTGACAAGTTTTCATCATCACTCATTTGCTCTAATCTCCCTAATATTTGGACTCGCCATAACAACTTCAAATGTAATGTTGGAGCTTTTGACATTGACAATGCAATGGTGGCTTCGTTATACATTTCTAGTGCATTTAAAACTTCTTTTAAGTGAGGAGTGTCGATGAAATAGAGATTTCCATACTTGGGGGTTTGCTTAAGAATAATTTTTAAAGAATCCATTCCATCATATACTGATTTCAACATGAAATAAATCGAATTAAATCTTGTAGATGATTCTTGTTTAAGTGTTTGTTTTCCCATGTTTAAAAGCTCCTTTTGCTTGCTATAAAAAAATAAAATTTTATAACAAATTATGTTGAAATTAAAATATCAATTTTAATTTTTTTTTACTGTATGAAAAATGTGAAAATTAATTACCCAGTCTTCTTGACGTATTTTACAACATCTTTAGCATTCTCAATTAGTAAAGATATTGGGTTATCTGCTGCCAACTCAGAAAACTTTTTGGATAATGCAAGATTTAAATCATGAACAGAACAGCCCAGCCAAATCATTTCATCAGAATTGTTAAAAGCCTTTTTTACATTTGAGGCATTGTCAGTCGTGAAGGTACAATAGTCTAATGATTGAATACCATATTCCTGGAATCATAAAATAACATTTGAAATATTAAAACATGTGGATATTTATCTTGTATAAATTATTTTTTAAATATTTATGAAAAATTGTTTAAAAAATTACCATGCAGAGTTTATTCATCTCCTCAAGAATATTTCTGGATGAGTGATTTACATTAAAAGCAATTGTTGCCAAAACTCTGTCTTGAAGCTCCCATTCTCCATTATTGTCTTTAACATAATGTATGGTGACTCCCAAATGTGAATCTCCAGAACGTTTATTCTTCCAAATATCAAGGGAAAAACTTTTAGAACCATTGTTCTGTAATAGATTGAAATTTATAAATATTTATTTTTATTAATAATTAAATGCATAAATTAATTTATAAAATTATACACCTTTGTAAATTCTCCTTTTAATTTGGTAATCACTGTTAAGACATTTTTTTCATGGTATTGCCTCACTGTTTTTTCGCAAGGCAATACATCTTTAGCCTTCAGACCCCGGCCATATGAGGCTCCAATATCGATGAGTTTTTGAGCCACCTGAATGAAACCTTCACCTTCAACCGTGACGAAGGCTCTCATGTCTTGAGCACAAAATAGGGAGATGGCCTTGGTCAAATTATTCTTTAAATTAGGAGAAACAGACTTTTGAGAAAATGTGAGAGTATTCTGCGTTATTTGATTCACAACTGGACTGCCAGTGCATGCTTTTTTGTGTTTCAGCATGCCAGAGGTGCCACAGGAATTTAAATGCTGAATCAACACTTTGCAGTCTTTGCATTGCACGAATTCTGTATGGCACCCATCAACCAATACTTTGACAAAGCTTTTCCAAGCTATACTTTTACTAAGATTCATTGCCATTGTGGAAACACGTGCAGGATCATTCGTAATAATTTTGTCAATCTGACTTTTCTTCATTTCCTTAATAGTTATAGACTCCGGTGAAATTAATGATGATGATGATGATGATGATGACGATAATGATGAAGATAATGATAAATTCGAAGACGACGTTGCTGACATTTTGAAATAAACGGAAGTTTTGATAAAAGTAAACATAGTAAAGAGAAATCTAATTGTTGGAAAACCACACTTTTTAATATATAATAGATTTAACTTTAATTTTTCATCTTAATTTTTTGAATTCCAAAATTTTTATTCCCGCTTTTTCCCGTTCCCGATTTAAAAGTGTATTCCCGTTCCCGTTTTTTCCCGTTCCCGATTTCAATGTTGATTCCCGTTCCCGTTCCCGTCCCGAAAACCTATTCCCGGTTCCCGACTTTTCCCGTCCCGAAATTAATTTTCATTCCCGTTCCCGCGGGAGTCCCGCGGGTACCCGGTCGAATCGGGTACCCGGTCCGACCTCTAGTTGGGATGTGGTGTGGTAGTTTTGAAGATGATGAAAAGACAGGCTAGTTGGTGAGTGATTGAAGGCAGCAATTCAGCAACTTAGTCGACATCTTACAAACTCTACCAGCTGTACTTTCTATTCAAACCCTTTAACACCCCCCCCCCCCCCTTAGCTCGCACCCAAGCAACAGACTCCCACTAAACCCTTCTCCACCAAAGTTATAGATTTTCATTGATGACTCGTACCAAAGCACTCACCACTTCTTCTGCACCAGCGCCTTGACTCTCTGGCCGACCTTGAATCTCTTGGCATGGGCACCACCACTACTGTTGATGCTCATGGCCGCGCCACCGCCACCACTGCTGCTGCCGCCGCCACCGTGAGATTTCCGCTCCTTCTCGTACGTCAACGTCGTCGACTGCGACTTGGTTCTGTTCAGTCTGAGGTTGTCGTCGTCGTCGTCAGCGTCAGCCGAGTCGTCATCACTATCGTCGTCGTCGTTTTTCATTTTCCGCTTCTTTTTCTGGTTTCATAAAGTGTCGTTTGTTGTGTGTTTTGGCGGTGTAACGATGGTGATAAAAAGAAAATAATTACAATTTAAATAAATTTAAATATAAAATCTTTAAAACCAAAAAATAAATAAATGCGGGAAATGAATATAAACAAAAACGACAACAACGGCAGGAGCAGCAGCAGACTCACGTGGTTGAGATCGTGGTTCTTGTGTTTGGAGAGGGTGGGAATGCCTTTGTCGGTCGGCGACTGTGAGAAGGCGGTGAGGTGCAATAACAACTCGAATGAAATGCAATGGAAAAGAAAATGATCGACAAAACTGAGCGGGAGGCTTTTGCCATGGTGTTTTCCGTTTAAGAAAAACAAAATGTGATATTTGATGAAAACTCATTGATGATGATAATGATGACGATGATGATGATAATGATGACGATGATAATTTAACAAAATTGAATGAAAGAGCGATTCAAAAAAAAGAGGCGGAAGAAGAAGAGGAGGGGGAAGAGGAGGAGGAGGAAGAGGAGGAGGAGGAGGAGGAGGAGGAGGAGGATAAAGGCAATGACAAGGGACCTGTAATGGTTTCTTGAAGGGCGATGATAAAGAATTCGAGTCTTTGGAGTGAGGCCGTTTCTAGTGTGGTAGTGTGAGATTGGTGAGGTAGTGTGGTTTGTGAGATTGGTAGTGTGGTAGTGTGAGATTGGTGTGGTAGTGTGGTAGTGTGAGATTGGTGAGGTAGTGTGGTTTGTGAGATTGGTAGTGTGGTAGTGTGAGATTGGTGTGGTAGCGTGGTAGTGTGAGATTGGTGAGGTAGTGTGGTTTGTGAGATTGGTAGTGTGGTAGTGTGAGATTGGTGTGGTAGCGTGGTAGTGTGAGATTGGTGTGGTAGTGTGGTTTGTGAGATTGGTAGTGTGGTAGTGTGAGATTGGTGTGGTAGTGTGAGATTGGTGTGGTAGTGTGAGATTGGTGTGGTAGTGTGGTGTGAGATTGGTGTGGTAGTGTGGTTTGTGAGAGTGGTAGTGTGGTTTGTGAGAGTGGTAGTGTGGTTTGTGAGAGTGGTAGTGTGGTTTGTGAGAGTGGTAGTGTGGATTGTGAGATGGTAGTGTGGTTTGTGAGATGGTAGTGTGGTTCGTGAGATGGTAGTGTGGTTTGTGAGAGTGGTAGTGTGGTTTGTGAGAGTGGTAGTGTGGTTTGTGAGAGTGGTAGTGTGGTTTGTGAGATGGTAGTGTGGTGTGAGATGGTAGTGTGGTTTTTGAGATGGTAGTGTGGTGTGAGATGGTAGTGTGGTTTGTGAGATGGTAGTGTGGTTTGTGAGATGGTAGTGTGGTGTGAGATGGTAGTGTGGTTTTTGAGATGGTAGTGTGGTGTGAGATGGTAGTGTGGTTTGTGAGATGGTAGTGTGGTGTGAGATGGTAGTGTGGTTTGTGAGATGGTAGTGTGGTTTGTGAGATGGTAGTGTGGTTTGTGGGAGTGGTAGTGTGGTTTGTGAAAGTGGTAGTGTGGTTTGTGAGATGGTAGTGTGGTTTGTGAGATGGTAGTGTGGTTTGTGAGATGGTAGTGTGGTTTGGTAAGGTGGAAGTGTTGGAGTGTGGTTTGGTAGCGTGGGAGTGTAGTGCGGTTTGTGGCAGTGGTAGAAAATTAGAAGTGTATCGAGGGAGTGGTTTAGTTTTGTTATGTGGTTTAAAAAGTAAAAAAAGCATGGTAGAATGGTGTGGCGTGTTTTGCGTGATAATGCTATAGCAGGCTTAAAGTGATCATAGAAACAGAACTTATTGGGTCATCTTGCCACAACAAGAAATTTTTCTTTATACCACGTCATGTGAACACCACTTTATCGTTTGGAAGAAGAAGTAACTCACCAATTTCTTGCTGGATTTGAGGCGTGGAATATCATCATCATCATCACCAGAGGAGGAGGCAGATGATGATGATGATGATCTCTTCTTTGGATTGGCTTTGTGCTGGATGGATCGATGAAGTGAACAGATAAATGGATGAATGGATAAAAGCTCAGTGAAAAGATGACAAGGAATAAATGAAGGATGAAATAAAAGGAAAATGAAAGGAAGGAAGGGAGGATGGAAAGTGACCTGCATTTGTTCCAACAGCGACTGTTTCTTGATGATTTCCTGTGGAAATGAACCGTAGGATGACACGTCAAGCAGGTAGAACTTAGAGATAAAAACTGCCACTCAACCCACAACCCTTCATCACACCGCCTCTGAAGCCACAACTGATTGATCTCCTTACCCTCTCTTTCTCCTCCACCATCTCTCTCTCTCTCTCTCTTCCATATCCCTCCCCTCTCCAACTCACCATCTCCAACTCCTTCTCTCTCTGCTCCTTGCTCTTCACCACCCTCTTCAGCACGCCCTCTGGCAGGTTCAACTTCTCCTCGGGAGCTGAGCATCTGTATAGTGTGTGGGTGGTGGTTGGGTGGTGGTGGTGGGGTTGGGTAGTGGTGGTGGTTGGGTGATGGTGGGTGAGATGGTGGTGCGATGGAATGGTGTGGTGTGTGGTGGAAAAAAATTGGTGGAATTGTGTTGTTGATCGGTGCAATGGTGTGGTAGAAAGATATAGCGAATTTTTTTGGACTGCTAGAGTGGTGCAGTGCAGTTTAGTGAAATGGAGTTGAATATGTTTTAGTGTTTAAAAACAACATTTACGAAACTAAAGAAAAGAGTTTGAACCTGTTGTGGGCGGGGTCAGGGTTCATGGAGCAGACCCAGTCGTCGGGGAAGAGCTTGGTGGCGTTGTTCGAGGAGTAAGGCAAGATGCGCCACTTTAAACAAAGATCTGTTCGTGTGTGCGTGTGTGTGTGTGTGTTTGTGTGTGTGTGTGTATGTATTCGCGCGTGTGTGTGTGTTTTGTTTGTGTGTGTGTGTGTGTTTTGTTTGTGTGTGTCACGCCACCTACTTTATTCTCCGCACCACTATCTAAGCCACCTCCAGCACAACGCGCATCACGTGCACCTCACACCACTCTATTATTTTACCCCCCGCCCCTTCCCTCGTCTAACCAACACCATCACAACACACACACACACACACACGCACACACACTTATACACACACAAACCTCCTCACCCCCCCCACCCACGCACGCACCACACTGCAGGGTGACTTGCACTCTGGCGTTCCTCTTGCGTAAGTACTTCGTCTCCGAGGAGGGCAGACTATGCCAGTTGGAACTTATGTAGCCGAAGTTCTCCCTGCGTGCATGGTAGTGATGATGATGATGATGGTGGTGGTGGGTGCATGGTGATGATGATGGGGGATGGTGATGATGTGACGGTGGTGATGATAATGATGGCTTCTCACCAGAACTTAGAGACTCCTTGTTGCGCTGTGATGAGGTTGTTATATTGTTGGTTGTTATAGGGTTTTATATTCTTTTGTTATTAAATGTTACATCACTTCAATTGCTGCATCGGTTGTTGGGCCTCTACCCAAGCGCGAAGCAGAGCTCTAATGGACTTACTATCATCGACGCTACACTACCTACGCCACCACCACAAGCCCACCGCCAACAACAAAACCCCCTAACCACCCCTTTCCAGCACACACGAACCAATATCGATATCTTTCCAGTACTGCAGCATGTGTTCGCCCATCGCCTGTTGCAGGTGCCTGAACTCCTTGGCGTCGGCGAAGTCCTGCTTGTTGTGGGTGGGCTCCAGCACCAGGTAGGGCGCGTCGACCACACCAACCACGCCGTTGCAAAGTCTGTGGCGTGGGGTGGAGAAGAAGAGATGCGGTGGGGTGGGTGGGTGGGAAAAAAGTGCTGGTGTGGGGAAAAAGATGTGGTGAGGAGTAGGAGAGATGTGGTGAGGAGTAGGAGAGATGTGGTGAGGAGTAGGAGAGATGTGGTGAGGAGTAGGAGAGATGTGGTGAGGAGTAGGAGAGATGTGGTGAGGAGTAGGAGAGATGTGGTGAGGAGTAGGAGAGATGTGGTGAGGAGTAGGAGAGATGTGGTGAGGAGTAGGAGAGATGTGGTGAGGAGTAGGAGAGATGTGGTGAGGAGTAGGAGAGATGTGGTGAGGAGTAGGAGAGATGTGGTGAGGAGTAGGAGAGATGTGGTGAGGAGTAGGAGAGATGTGGTGAAGAGTAGGAGAGATGTGGTGAGGAGTAGGAGAGATGTGGTGAGGAGTAGGAGAGATGTGGTGAGGAGTAGGAAAGAAGGAGAGATGTGATGGTGGGTAAGGGGAAAATGTCGTGGTGGGGAAGTGGGAGGGACATGGTGGTAAAAGGGTGAAGTATTTGAAGAAAGTTGTGAGTGTTTCTCTGCCGCAATGCACGCATCCATCCACCTTCCCCCCTCAACAACCACCACCCCCATCCCTCAAACCCCCTCCCCCCTTCAACCACAACCCCCATCTCTCAAACCCCCCCCCCCTTCAACAACCACCCCACCCACTCACACCCCCCTCCCCCCTTCAACCACCACCCCACCCACTCACACCCCCCTCTCCCCCCTTCAACAACCACAACCCTCATCCTCCCCCCCCCCCCTCAGCAACCACCACCCCCACCCCCCCTTCAACAACCATCCCACCCACTCACACTCCACCCTCCAACTGGGGACCGATCCTCTGGTACATTTTGATGAGGCGACTGCAGTTGTAGACGAAGACGCCGTCCCTGGCCCTGTTCTCGAGGTTAAGTCCGAAGACGAAGGATAACTGCTTGGGATCTTTGAGGGATCTGCGTGTGGTGGGAAGTGTGGTTTGGAGAGTGGTGTGTGCTTGTGTGTGGTCTTGGGAGGGTGGTGTGGAGTGGTGTGTGCTTGTGTGTGGTCTTGGGAGGTGGTGTGGAGTGGTTTGGAGTAGTGTGAGAATAGTGGTGAGGGGTGATGTGGTGTGGTGTGGAGAGGTGGTGAGAAGTGTGGTTGAGTGATGAATAGTAGAAGTTTATAGTGGTAATGTTGAAAGGGATGTAGAGTGTTGTAGTGTAGAGTGTTGTAGTGTAGAGTGTTGTGGTGTAGAGTGTTGTGGTGTAGAGTGTTGTAGTGTAGAGTGTTGTAGTGTAGAGTGTTGTAGTGTAGAGTGTTTTAGTGTAGAATGTTGTAGTGTAGTGTTGTGGTGTAGAGTGTTGTGGTGTAGAGTGTTGTAGTGTAGAGTGTTGTAGTGTAGAGTGTTGTAGTGTAGAGTGTTGTGGTGTAGAGTGTTGTAGTATAGAGTGTTGTGGAGTGATTATCGTACTTGTTTTTGCGGTCAGCTATGGTCTTCCTTATTTGAGTTTCCTTGCGCGCTTCTAAGGCTATCGTCTGCGCCCTCCGTAGCTCTATCTGTGGTGTGGTGTGGTGTGGTGTGGTATGGTGTGGTGTAGTGCGGTGTGGTGCGGTTGAAGTGTGGTGTGGTGAGGTGTGGTGTGGTGTAGTGAAGTGTAGTGTGGTGTGGTACGGTGAGGTATAGTGTGGTGTGGTGTGGTATGGTGAGGTATGGTGTGATGTGGTGTGGTGTAGTGTGGTGTGGTACAGTATGGTGTGGTGTGGTATGGTGTGGTGCGGTGAGGTGTCGTGTGGTAATATGTAGTGTGGTGTAGTATGGTGTGGCGTGGCATGGCAGGATAATGGTATGAAGGTAGCATGGAAAGGTTGGAAGGCGTTATTCTCACTCTTTGCTCCTTGTCAGGCATTGATCCGTACTTCAACTCCAAATCTCTGCAAGTAAATGGCAGTAGTAGTAGTAGTAGTAGTAGTAGTAGTAGTAGTAGTAGTAGTAGTAGTAGTAGTAGTAGTAGTAGTAGTAGTAGTAGTAGTAGTAGTAGTAGTAGTAGTAGTAGTAGTAGTAGTAGTAGTAGTAGTAGTAGTAGTAGTAGTAGTAGTAGTAGTAGTAGCATATATACTACATACTTGGCTTTACTTTCCATCTCCCTGGCACGGTTCTCAGCTGCAAAGATTTAATTTGCGATGAGTTACAATTAAAACATTCTCATCCCTGCATCCCAACTACATCCACACCACATCCCCACCATTATCACCACCCCTATCAGCACTCACCCTACCACCATCTATATCACCACACCACCACCACCTACATCTCCAACTACCCTCTATATCACCACACCACAACCACCTATATCTCCACACCACCACCACCTACATCTCCAACTACCACCTCACCACACCACCATCATCTATATCTCCAACCACCACCTCACCACACCACCACCATCTACATCTCAAACCACCACCTACATCTCCAACCACCACCTACATTTCCAACCATCACCACACCACCACCATCTACATCTCCAACCACCACCTCACCACACCACCATCTGCATCTGCAACCACGACCACCTCACCACTCACCATGCTTGGCGTCTTCTTCCGCCTTCCTTGCCTCCTTCTCCGACCGAGCCTTGAACCTGTCGTGGTCGTCATGGTGATGGTTCTTGTTGTCTCAACATGTTCCCCTTCGTCATCTTCAACTACAACACCAACAACAACCATCAACAACACCAACAACAACCATCAACAACACCAACAACCATCAACAACCACCAACAACACCAACAACATCAACAACGGGTGAACGGGTAGCCGAGTCGGTAACGACTCTCGGCTTGACCAATAATGAAAGGTCTTAGGTTCGAGTGCAACCAATGCCCTAGTAACCCAAAGGCGCAAATGAAAATATGCAGCCTAAGTGGCCTGGAAGCTCGTTCGGGTTATACGCCACTACAATAATGATCGTAAATATAATTATTAATGAAAAGAACCATCATCATCATCATCATCATCATCATCGGCACCTGGAGGAGGTGAACTTGTAGAGACGAGGTTTGTACAGCGTGTTGACGATCCTCTTCGTCCTTACCTTCCTGCCCTGCAGTCGTGGTGGTGGTGATGATGATGATGAGAGTGGTGGTGGTGGTGATGATGATGATGAGTGGTGGTGGTGGTGGTGATGATGATGAGTGGTGGTGGTGGTGGTGATGATGATGATGAGTGGTGGTGGTGATGAGGATGATGAGAGTGGTGGTGGTGGTGATGATGATGAGAGTGGTGGTGATGATGATGATGATGAGTGGTGGTGGTGATGATGATGATGAGAGTGGTGGTGGTGGTGATGATGATGAGAGTGGTGGTGGTGATGATGATGATGAGTGGTGGTGGTGGTGGTGGTGGTGATGATGAGAGTGGTGGTGGTGGTGGTGATGATGATGAGAGTGGTGGTGGTGGTGATGATGATTGGTGGTGGTGGTGATGATGATTGGTGGTGGTGGTGATGATGATGATGAGAGTGGTGGTGGTGATGATGATGAGTGGTGGTGGTGGTGATGATGATGATTGGTGGTGATGATGATGATTGGTGGTGGTGGTGATGATGATTGGTGGTGGTGGTGATGATGATGATGAGAGTGATGGCGGTGGTGGTGATGATGAGAGTGGTGGTGTTGGTGATGATGATGAGAGTGGTGGTGGTGGTGGTGATTATGATGAGAGTGGTGGTGGTGGTGATGATGATGAGAGTGGTGGTGGTGGTGATGATGAGAGTGATGGCGGTGATGATGATGAGAATGGTGGTGGTGGTGGTGATGATGATGAGAGTGGTGGTGGTGGTGATGATGATGAGAGGGGTGGTGGTGGTGATGATGAGAGTGGTGGTGGTGATGATGATGATGAGAGTGGTGGTGGTGGTGTTGGTGATGATGATGAGAATGGTGGTGGTGGTGATGATGATGATGAGAGTGGTGGTGGTGGTGTTGGTGATGATGATGAGAGTGGTGGTGGTGGTGATGATAATGAGAGCGGTGGTGATGGTGATGATGAGAGTGGTGGTGGTGGTGTTGGTGATGATGAGAGTGGTGGTGGTGTTGGTGATGATGAGAGTGGTGGTGGAAGTGATGATGATGATGATGAGAGGTGGTGATGGTGATGATGAGAGTGGTGGTGGTGGTGATGATGATGATGAGAATGGTGGTGGTGGTGATGATGATGAGAGTGGTGGCGGTGGTGATGATGATGAGAGGTGGTGGCGGTGGTGATTATGATGAGAGTGGTGGTGGTGTTGGTGATGATGAGAGTGGTGGTGGTGTTGGTGATGATGAGAGTGGTGGTGGAAGTGATGATGATGATGATGAGAGGTGGTGATGGTGATGATGAGAGTGGTGGTGGTGGTGATGATGATGATGAGAATGGTGGTGGTGGTGATGATGATGAGAGTGGTGGCGGTGGTGATGATGATGAGAGGTGGTGGCGGTGGTGATTATGATGAGAGTGGTGGTGGTGGTGATGATGATGAGTGGTGGTGGCGGTGGTGATGATGATGAGGGTGGTGGTGGTGAAACAGTTGAGATGGTGTTGCAGTCGTGATGACAGTGGTTGTACTCAAGTGGTGGTGATGCTGTGGTGGATGCCTATCCAAGCTCAGACGACTAGTAGTATAAGAGCAAAGAGAGAGACAAACGACTTGCAATAGAAGAATATCACAAAAAGACAGATTGATTAATTAATTGGTTTATTGCAATTCAGGCACCTGGATGTAGACACGCATGCGTGGATCGACATACAAGATGGAGGCGTATGAGCGGAAAGACTTCTTCTCCGGCATGAGACTGTGTGTGTTTGTGTGTGTGGACGTGTGTGTGTGTGTGTGTGTTTGTGTGTGTGTGTGTGTGTGTGTGTGTTTGTGTGTGTGTGTGTGCGTGTGTGTGTGTGTGTGTGTGGCTGTGGTGGAATGTTGTCATGAGTGAAATCATGTTATTTTTTCGAAAATTAAATAAATTCACTTACTCTTCTAAACCACCTACTCAGCCATCCACTCCCCATCCACCAACCCCCCCACTCACTCATCCACCAACCACCCACCCATCCACCAACCCACCCACTCACCCACCCATCCACCAACCCACCCACCCATCCACCCATCCACCCACCCATCCACCAACCACCCACCCATCCACCAACCCTCCCACCCACCCACTCACCAACCACCCACTCACCCACCCATCCATCCACCACCCACCCACCCATCCACCAACCCTCCCACCCATCCACCACCCACCCACTCACTCATCCTTGATGTTCTCTCCCTCAACGAGCGACAAGAGGATGTCGTGCGCGTCGGAACGGACGTCCAACTCGGCCACTCCCGAGTCGAGCAGCTTCATGTTGTAGATTATCACCAACGTGCCTGTGT